>JARJEC010134725.1:0-46626 GCA_030264575.1 Tachinus sp. AB-2021 | reverse complement strand
GTATGTATGTATGTATGTATGTATGTATGTATGTATGTATGTATGTATGTATGTATGTATGTATGTATGTATGTATGTATGTATGTATGTATGTGTCACATATAACTAAAAAAAAGTTTAGAAGTTAGAGGCGTGAAATTTTCAATACCTTGCAAACCAGCTCTAGTTGTACCCCCCGGAAGGTGATTTAGATTGGTTAGGTTTGTGAGAAGTTATTAGTAATTTTCTTCGAAAAATTGCAATTAAATTTATATTTAACACAAAACTTGACAATAAACCCAGTATTTAGGATTAATTTGAATTAAAAAATGCAGTAGATTCAATTAAGAATACAAATTTGGTATTTATTTTAAAATATATGTTAAAATTCTGCAAATATTAATTGAATATATGATGTTATCAACAATTTGTTTACACTCATATATTATATACTCATAATTGTATACTTAATTATTTTTTTTTTAAATTGCAAAATATACACTTTGCATAAATCGTGCGAGGGGATGAAGGAAAAGTTTTAGTATGCCATATGTCCTCTAGTTTAATTAGCATTTATATATGAATACCATGCCTGTATGTAGAGAAAGAGAGAAGAGGTGTAAAGTCTCTTCTCGCCGAGAGTTGAATATGACTCATCGCTCCGTGTTTAATAAATAAAAACCTATACTGTTTTTTTATGAAATAATCTTTACAAGTACAACTAATGTATATATTAATTAGCATTGCAAATTTTTTTCAGTTAAATTATGTTTTTTTGTGAAACCACATTACACGAGCATGGCACGTTTGTCACTCATTTTGTTTTTTAATTATACTAAAAATACTGCGGAGTGCTATTAAAGAACCATGATATGTAATTCGGATTAGCGGAACCGTGCTTCTTTCCAGATTGCAATAATTGTAAAATTTACATTTTTATATTTAGTCCGGACTGCAAGAACATTTGGATTAACCAAGCTTTACTATAGTTAATATTCATTTTGAATTTGTTTGGTTAAAGTAAACTTGTAATCAAACAGAATAGGTACAATAAACAATAGAACATGGGTACTTGAAGCAGAAGTTGCAATTGTTTTTTAAAAAAGAAACATTGGTTGTTAACATTACATAAGAAATTGAGAACTAAAAATTATATATCTGTCCAGTAGACCGAGCCTGCCATGGTCTCATCATATATCAAAAACCCATCAATTTTTGTGAGGTTTAAAGTAATATAATTATTTATTAACAGTCATGTCGAAGAAACCATGAATCTTACACATAATTATTTGACATGAATATAATCGTATTTAGATTTAATACCTGAAAATTGATTCTTGTCATAATTGTAATTATAAATAAATTTAAGAAGGCAATTCTAATTATGGAAATATGAATTCAAATATTTATAATGATAACAAACTATTAAATTTGATGGACATAACATAATTGATTATTTTAGGATATGAATCACCTGTTTTTCTTCAATTATTTGACGGAAAAATGTTTGTGCATAGTGGGAGAAAATCACAGATTAAACAGAATCCAAAATTATTTATTTGCAGAGGAGAAATTGAATGTGAAAGTATGTTTATTCAAGTGCCGTGCAGTATGAGAAACTTAAGAAGCAGAACATCTGTGTTATTAATTGAAAAGGAAAAAATTACTATATGGAATGGTGTAAAATCACTTCAACAGACTAAAGATGTTGTGAAGTCAGTAGCAGAATATATACATATTCATAGGCCTCCCGATTTTGATTTAGATGAAAATATTGAAATTTTAACATGCAACGAAGAAGATAAGTCTCGATTTTTGTCAGAATTTGGTGAAAACATATTATACCATTCTTTGATTAATGATATAAAGAACTACGAAAATTCTCCAAGGTTATTTTATTTCAACAGTATTTTGGGAAATTTTGAAGCTACTGAAATATTATGTCCGCATAGGAGTTTGTATACTACTCCATACCCATTTTTGCAATCAGATTTATACTCAGTTAAACAACCAGGTAAGAATACAATTTTGCTCAGACTGTTATTATTTAAACACAAATATTTAAAATCACGTTATATAATTTATTTAATTTTTCAAATTGTTCCACTTTGAATATCTCAGAAAATCTGGGCAAAATAAAAAAAATAAACACCTCAATTTACGTTTTGACATACTATTGTCAATATCATGTATGTCAGGTTCACCCTTCCAAACAATATAGGCTTCAAAAATTGTAAATGCGATCTGCTTTGTATTTGAAAGCCTTATTATATTAGTAATTGGGCTGAACAATTTTCTTCAAGGCCAAATTTATTGTCACACAAATCTATCTCAATTTCACATGCATGATTTGAGATTTTTTTTATTTTACCCTTATCTTCTGAGATATATTGGTTGGAGTCTTGTATTAAACAACCTGGTAAAAAACTATGTATCATTATAGCTTTATTTTTATTGGATAATAAACATGAATTATGGTTGTGGCAAGGATGGTGGCCTGAAAGAGAAGATGTAGAACTTTATGAGCAAACTGGTACTGGAGTAGTAAGATGGCAAGCAGAAAGAAGGGCTGCTATGGAAACAGCAATTGAATACTGGAAAATTCAGCATTCAGAATCAGAAAAAACTCTTGCATATTTAGTTTGGGCTGGTCTTGAACCATTGGTATTTACTAATTTATTTCCTATTTGGTATGACAGAGATGACATTGCAGAAATAAATATTAAGGTATATAATACTATATTTTCATAACATTTATCAAGTATAAATCAGATACATATTTCATATGAATACAATGCTATTTAATAACATTATTACAGGATGGCAAAAATGCTGGTGATGCAATATTAATTGAAAAAGAATTAATTTTATTAACACGAACTACATATCCACTATCTGAACTTTTGCAGCGTCCATTGCCTGATGGTGTTGACCCGACACATTTAGAAATGTACTTATCGCCAGAAGAATTTACCAGTTTATTATCCATGTCAAAAGAAGAATTTCAAAACTTACCTTCATGGAAACAAACTGCTCTTAAAAAGGATAAAGGTTTATTCTAAGAGATTTATTATTAACAACACTATTATTGTGCATTCTTATTTAAAAACTTTCGTTGAGTAAATTAAACAAAATGTAATAATTTTTTAAAAATAATTTTTATATACCTTGTATTAAATTAACCGGATTGTTCTATTACGTTATTAAGTGTGTACTTATTATACAAATTATATAATTTTTCATTAAATACAAGGATATAATTTATTAAAACTGATTTAACTCGCCTCCAGTTGTTTATGAAAATATACATACTGGTACCTTCTAATCTTATAAATGAAACCAATGTAACAATTGTTTTATTCTAGTCTCTGTTTGGCATTGTAACATATTTATAAGCACATAATAATTTATTTCTTTATTATAATTTTAATACAAAATGCCTTATTAATAATAACATTTTCAATGATGTATCATTATTTTATTTTATTAGCTTTTATATTAAATTATATTTATACAAGTTGTACAAAACATCAATTTTGAAATTCATACTTTGCATTATTTTATTTTGGATAGTGACTTTTATTTATTCAATGACTTAGGTGCCTACTAAAAATAATAAGAGAATGTCTATTCAATATGCATATACTGTTTAGTATGTATTTGTATATATGTTATTTAAAAAACAAATATTTTAATATAAATATTTCTGTGTAATAATGCATGATTATTAATAATAAAATAATTTACATATTTTTTTATCACAATTTTATTTGTAAGTTGTAAGTTATAATTTCTATCATATGGAAGATTACTTGTTTAAATTGATCTTGTAAAACTTTTAAGCTAGGCTTTAGTGATAAAATTTCGTTCCTTAAATTGTACAGTTGAGTATCTGAAATAAAGGCCTGGGTTGAGCACTCAGATATACCTGGTGTATATACTGCAACTCGACTTATTTTTTAGATAAATGATATCATATCATCTCTTTTGTAACACCAACGTCCTATGTAAGCATGTGAAAACTTATTTTAATAAAATTTTGTATAAATTATTATCTGACTTAAGTTTCTTAATGTTTTCCTGAATTAACGTTTGTTTATGCGATATTCATTGCAAATCACTCAAAAAACTGTTTAGAAATTTTGCAATCAAATCAAAGTTGTTCTTAACAGGCTTCAATAGTTGATAAAAAAAAGTATATTGTCGGTTTTGCCAGTTGCCTTTGAAAATAAGCTTTCTATACGTGCGCTACGCAATGTTTTGTCTGATAAGATAGATACAGTTTATGGCAACCCTATTTGTAAGAATCTTGCTTGTTGGCGTCGATAGTAAGCCGCCATTGTTCGCGTACCCTAATAGCGTACTGATAAGTAAAAATAATTGAATTAACATGGCAAAATTATCTCAATAACTCATAGTTATCAATAAAAAACGTTCCTCATAGCAAATTCAAATAATTATTGTCATATCTAACAAATTATAGCCTGCCAATATGAACTTAGTAATAGATAATCTGTTTGAATGGAAAAATTATAATATATTCTTATGTCAAATATAATCTCGTGGTTCGTTTATAAGTGTACTTTCATTAACTTTTTTTATATTCTACTTAAGAATGCATGTATTCAAATTTAAAATATATGGGAATTTTAAAAATTAAATTTTTACCTTAAAATGTAATTTAGGGTTCTTAAATAAGGTGACTCAAAAAAAACACAAAAATCAAAATGAAATGAAATAGAGATACCTATTAAGATTGTGTAATAAATTGTTCTACATAAATATCAACATTTTCAATAGTATATATGATGTTATTAACAAGTAAGGAGCCTCCATCAATTTTGTATAGCTTTTCATTAATATACATCTCTATTTCGGGTGATTTTAACTTTGTATACAAAATTTTATCTTTAAAACTTAATATGATCAAAAATATTAAGGCAATTATGTTCCAAGTTGCAGGGTTAAACATAATATTATTCGCTTCTAGATGAAACGTTTTCACCATACATATTATATCATTTAAAGTATGTTCTTCTAAATCCATTTCTTGAATATGTTTTCTAAGGCTAAAAATATAATTCCTTTGTTATAGTATAATTACAAATAAATCATTTTTACTAATAAAAAGTAAAAGGTTTAATAAAGATTACTTACTATTTGCTAAATGATTTAATAAATATTTTCTTTCTTAAAAAGTCTTGTGTAGCAGCTTGTATTACTGGTGGTGATACACTACTTTGACTGGTTGTAGTATCTGTAGCATGTAATTTATCTTTTAAATTGTTTTCATACATACTTCCAGCAAAGAAGGATTTAACTTTAATATCCATTTGCTTGCTTGTCACCTTTAAGTTATTATAATTAGGTAGAGGTTTCAATTTCTTTTCTAAAATAGCATTATCAAATTTCTTTTCAGCCATATCTTGTAATTGTAATCGTTTGCACAAATTCATGTAGCTAAGTTGATTAGAAGTATGCGAATTCTCTAGAGGCAATTTATCAAAATATTTTTCCATTTTTTCTTTAGTTAATATCTCTTTAACTTTTGTCTGTCCATATAAGTATATATATGTGTCTAAAGTTATCCATTCTAAAAATGATTTTTTAATCTGTTGTATAGTTTGATTCATTATTTCATTTTTGTTGTTCTTTTCTGAGCAATTTGTAATTTCTGAATTATCATTTAACATATTATTTGATGGAACAATTATATTTTTCTCTGTATTAATTATATCAGCTGAATTAATATATACTTCTGCAGATTGCTTTAACTTTTGATGACTTTTAGATTTTTTTACAATTCTCATAATTCTTTCTGAATACTTTGGTATGTTTTCATCTATAAACATTTCTTTAATTTCAGGATTTGATTCAGTATCAACTAATATAGGGTTTCTAACTTCAGGTTTTTTAAGTTGATTTATTTTCATAATTACTGCATTAATATCTTTCTCATTTGATAAACCTGTAGACTGTATGCTCCGACGTGAAAATTTTCTATTAGCTTTTTCTACATTTATAGGTTTGCAATCTTCAACTCTATTGCCATTTACTTGGGATTCATTTATCTGTTCCTCCTCCTCAGGTATGCTATGAATTACATCATTGCAATCAAATCTAACTTTTTTTGTATGTTTACTATTTGCTTTGTTTGAAGGTTTTCCATTTGCTACATTTTGTTCTACAAACTCTTTGGCTATAATTTTTTCAGATGTATTTGTAATGCTGGACGTATTAAATTTCAATATAGTATTACTTTCTTCCGTATTATTTAAAAAATGTTGAGTGTATGATGATGCAGATGTAAATTCTTTTTCTTTGTCAGCAATGTTTTTCTCTTCATACACCTCAATTCCAGGTCTACCACTACAGTTAAAAAATGTTAATGTAACATTGTCATTTATAAATCTAGCAGTTATTTACATACTTATAATCAAATGGAAGTAATTTGAATTGAATGAAATCTTCAGGTTTCCTAAGCCAAAGTGGGCTATTATCAATTTGGTGTTTAATGTAATCGCTAGCTTGATAACAATAGTTACTACAAAAATTCTGTAATAAATGTCATTATTATTGATTATATTATTAACTCTTAATCAACATTACAAATTAATTACCTTGCGTTCGATTATATCATATACTTTCTTATGTTTTGTTGAAATATAATATTGTTCAGCTGGTATCTCGGAAAGCATATTTCCACATAATGCATAACCACAGATGTTCAGCAACATCCTCTCCTCAACAATATCTAAATAATAATCATGATTTATGAAGTTCAACTAAAAATATTGAAAAAGATAAAATTAAACAAATAATTAAATCTGAATAATGTAAATAATTTATTTGCAATTAAATTAAATAGCCAGAAAATAACAAAAAATAATTTACTGTTGCTTGCATAAATTACAGTTTTAAGACTTAAATCTGCAATAAATTAGAGAGAGGCAGCTTGTAAGCATTTCTAGTACAGAATATACCTACGCTCACAAATAATAGCATCGTAACTTGTAATATTGTGAAGAAAAGAAAGTTGGGCAAGCATTGGCTTGACAACATATATAAAAAAATAATTTTTATTTATACAATACCATTTATACTTAATTAATTAATAGATAATAATGCTAAAATAACTTCTAATATAGTTATATTGGTGACCCCCAAGACGTTAGCATTTTTCAATTAACAACTGCCATGCCCATAAGAATAACTGTCGTCTCCATAAGAGATACAAATGAAAGTAGAAATTAATTTATAACAACCTTACCAGGAGCCACAAGTTTAACCAAATCACCAAGGATACAGGTTCACTGAATCACCTCAATGGATTTGTATTTATTGTCAAAGCAGACTAGCTACAGTGTCACACCTCAACGAACTACGGTTTAAAGGTTTTAATGAATTATAAACTACCCTCCTCCTCCCTCAATTCTTATTTTTCGTTATCTATTTAAATTTAATCTATTTTTATACATTTTTCTTCTAACGTGCACTTGCGTTCTAAAGACAAATGATTTTTATCCAATTTTTAGTATGATAGATGGAAATTTCAAATTAAAGGAAACTTAATTTTCTGTAATCTCCTCTGAAGCAAATGTTACAAACATTTATAATTTTTGAATAACGAGTCATTTTTTTAATTCATTTTTTAATAATAACAAGCATCAAATATCACATACAACTAAATTTACATATAAACACTTAGTTTTGTTATATTAAACACAAGTTGTTTTTAAATTTTGGGATTGTGTATTTTACATCTTTCCTAATATCCTTAGCTATATATATCCATATCTAAATGTATCAAATTAATTAAAATTAATTTAACCCTCGAGTATTCGCGCTACCTTTTAACACAAGTGGTTGACAATTATCATCCAAATTGTTTTTTAAATTTTTTATAAACTTGTAACTTAATCATTTTGATTCTATGGCCAGATAGGCATTGCGATACTGGTTGCCTGTAAATTCTATTGTTGACAGTTAGTGCTTCCTTTATCGTTTACAAGAATTGTAATTCGGCATACATTGGACAAAATCCTCAAAAAAAACCTATTATTGACAGAAACAAAAACCGGAACCGAACCAAAATTATTATTTCAAATTTCAATTAAAATATATATAATTAAAATATAGCGGATGAAGCACCATAATAATCAACAAAGCTACTGTGATTACTTTTACATATTAGATTATTGAAAAAGTAGTCGTTAGAAAACATTTCAATATTTTTGTTTTGTTCGATAGATTTCAAATTTCCAAGTTTGTGATAATCTTACGTACTCTTTAATGACATGAACATAGGCTTTCTGGTGCCAATAAAAATCGTTTTTTGTTTTTGATAATCGTATTATAAATAAGGAAGTTAAAATAATAAAATTGATTTTGTTTATTTTTAAAAAATTATTCATATTATTAATAAAATTTAAGCACAAGTCAGTTCATTTATTTTTTTATTTTTGTACTTTTATAATAATTAATACGGCTAAATAATAAATACCAAACGGAAATATATTAATTTTTAAAACTGAACGAAAACGAACAAATGAATAGTGAAGTAGCAGGGCACCATGAGGTAGTAAAATACGCATTAAAATGTACAACAAGCAGCAAAACATAACAAAGGTTCTGCTCGAAATGTTTGAACCCAAGAAGTTGACAAGTTTAGCAGCCATGTCGCCACTAACCAGTAAAGAAATAAAAGGAATTTTATAGCCAGTTAAGATATAATTAAACTACTATTTACAAAAGAAGGTAAATTATCTATAATTTATTATTGTATTTTGCCAAAAATCAAGTTAGTTATAATGTTTTTATTTGCTAGCATCATTATATTCGTAAACTTACTTTCACTGCGAAAGCAAAAAGCGGTACCTCAATGCGAAGACGCATTCAGATATTGCCGGCCGATATAGAGCTACGTATACGCACGGGCCAAGCAGATCTCCGCACATAGTAGAGGCACCATTGAGCGCACATATGCACTTTCCAAAGCAAAAGTGTAACAACACACATAATATATTGTATTAAAAAAATATATATATGTTGTCTGAAATCCACTAAAATCCGTCGATACCTGTAATGGCTATTTTAGTGACTATTTATTAGGAATTATACAAATCATCATCCCAATTAAATTTTAGATAATTATGAATTATTGCCTATTGTTGCCTTATATTATGTTAGGTTGAGGTGAAGTGTGTATAACCTCAGACAAACACCGTATATTGGCAGTTACGCTGTTTGCCAGCAATCCCAGTCAGATTTCGGTGTTCGACTTCCGACATATATACTCAATACAACAACAATATACCACAAACCTTTGGTGGTGTCTGTATTAGAATAAAATTATTAATGACAAAAACTGAGTAATTTATTACTGCCTTTGCTTAAAATCACCAACAAATAACAATAAATAAATAACAGGGAACCCGGTGAATAAATTAAAAGTTGTCAAATTTACAAATATACAGAAATTATAATAGTCAGAAATCAATTTGTATAAAACTTACACATTTCAGTAAAATCTGAGGCTCAAATTTCCCATCCAATAATAACTCCACAATTTTTTGTGCATAATTTTGTACATATTTTTCTCTCGCGACCAATTCCTCTTTCCTAAAACCACATTATCATTTAATTTATATAACATATTATACAAATATGTTTTTAATAATTAATAAAATAAATCTGTGTTGAAAATACTTACAAGTTAATATTATTAATAACTTAAGTAATTAGTAATTATAGAATATAATTAAAAATAAATTAAGGAGAATAATAAATAATTTCAATATTCATTTTGCGCAGAAAAATACTTGTTATTAATTCATTTACATGATGGCTTCAACCGTTATAGTTTTCGTAATGGTTCATTTAAAATTAATAAATCTCGTTTTGGTTCGATTTTTGTTTTCTTGTAAAATAACATTTTTTTATATACCATGTGACAACTGAAGCTGGTACATATTTTTTACTTACAAATATTTTCTTATGAAATTTATTTCAGTTAAAATACATCAACAGAGCCTACTTAACATTAATTTCAGGGTTAACCGGAAATAACACCAAGTTTGCAATTTTAATCACCTGATATTTTTTTTGCAAATTTTTATTTGTTAGTCCATTTTACATATGAATCCTAATTTTGACGGTATTGGTAACATAACCTCATTTTGTTAAGCCTGCAGCACTTGCGCCTAATTAGCATTTTGCTCACCCCTTTTTCAGAATCACCATTTCTTACTTATAAACAATGCGGAAAAGTTCTCCCTCTCACTAGCTGACATTTTAGATGTTAATATAAGATGTATATGCTTATTTCGTATTCAACTATTTGCACAAAACACACTGTATTTACTTGTCCAGGATGTAATCCTGCAAAGAAATCAAATTTTACGTGATACCATGGTACCAAGGGGGTTGCATTTGAAAAAAATAAGTTACAACTTAAATACCAATTATGTCATTTATAAAAGCACGCAAATCACTGAATTTTGAGTAATGTAGCAAAGTTATATTTTTCCCAATAATACCATTGTAGATGTTGCTATTTTTTTTTACAAAGTTCATTTAAATTTTTTTAAATGAGGTTATGTAACCAAAACTTCTGAAAATTTGGATCTATGCGTAAAATCTACTAACAAATACAAAATTGTAAATATATACTGGGTGTTACATTTAAAAAAAAAATTGATGTTTTTTCCGGTTAAACCGGAAACAATATTTTAGAAAATTTTAGCGGTAAATAGAGTAGGGTGGCAAAAAACATGCTTTTTTTAATTGGAACAAAAATCTGTTTTTTATTGTTTAAAACATTGAATAAAACAAACAAGCTTTAAATTTTAACGTATTTTTTATTCTTTTCAAGATTATTTTTGTCATTTAGATTGGTATTTTCCAAATTAAGAATCAGTTTATACACTAAAAATCAAAAAAAACTATCAACAGTATTTAAATCAGTTACAGTTTATAGCTATATATTATGTACAGTTCCGTAATTTTTCTTGTTGCTTTTTATGACAATAGTATAATATTTGCATTGTGCTTGTTAAGTTTTAAAGAATTTTAGAAATTTGCCTTCAATAACTAGAACGTCATTTATTGTTCCTCAATGGAAAATGGTATGGGTAGGTGGCTATGCGGCACCCTTCCATTTTGTAACCGTGCCAAACGTTACTTAATTTTTGCAAACATTGGCAATTGGCCATGCTACTAGAGATGAAATCCTCTGAATTTATATTTCTACAATTTTAGTTTTTTTTATCAAGTAAAATTGCTATTTACTATGTACCATGGAAAAGAAAATATTGCAGGTTGAGTATGAGAAATTGCGATACAAAGCGTAATGTTTAGTTTATTTACAATATTAAATTATGCAATGCAACAACCTCACACTTTAAGGGAAAGTTTTCAGGCTTGTACTTTTAATAACTATTATAATTCAATTTTGAAACCTAAAAATCTTTGAGAAATAATGGAATAATGATACTTTCATAATTAATATGCGAAAACTATGTAAATTTTTCTTGGAAATGTAATTCAACTCCTATAGATTTTGTAAAACAAGCATTATTCAAAAATAATTTTGTTGGAAATTATACTTACTCAGGGTTTTTAGTTTGGCTGTCTGTTTTAATGTTTGAAATTCGAATATAATCTTCCAAATAATTTTGCATAATGAAGAAAAATAAATAATAACCAACTAATAACCTTTACACCACACCACACTTAACACCACAGAACATTCAATAAATAGAACGTCAACTTCAGACGATTTCTGAATCCATGTTTTGCGCCATCTGTTATAGATGGACGTAAACTAATATGAAGAGGGAAATTTGAAAATATTTGTAATTGTAAATTTATTTTATTTTACAAAACAATTTTATGTAATTGTTTATTATTTTATTTTACGAAATTTAAAATAATAAATCTAGTACATATAACCGTTTTTAATCTTTAAACTATAAAAAATATAAAAATTAATATATCCATAAATTAATATAATATAGTTTTTACGAACTTTATTTTCATAATTTATAGTACTAACCTAATAAAATATGTTGCAATAAAATCTATAACAAATAAAATTATAATTATTCTTTAAACTTGAAAAGGAAACAGTCACTAAAATGTCTATAATATAAATACTTAGGATAGTCAATAAACACAAAGAATACAGCGTTAACGTAAATTAAAATTGGTAAAAATTCACAAATACAGTTGATAAAGAAATATATGAACAACTTAGATGCCAACGAAACGAAAAACAACTACCACGAGATCGAATGTAAACAAACATCAACAAACACTGACTGTTAGCTGTCTGTCATGGCGACCACATTCTTCGTCCACATGGCACCAGCTGATCAAAACCGCTAAAAGCGCTTCTGCGTGACACGAACGCGAAGTAATCTCGTGGAATCGGGCAAAAACAAAAGAGTTCTTATACCCTTGCAAACACAAGCTTTGTATCTACATTGTTGTAAATATGAGGTGAGTGCAGCGTTGCCACCAAAGATTCTTCTTCTTCGTCTTTGTTGTTACCATGGGTTTACCCAGAGTAGGGAATTTAGTCTTTCTGCAGTTTACTACTATATGACTACGGTACTTCTTTCTTTTCTTTCCTTTTTTATTCACAACTGCCTCACCCATCACACCTAGACAAAACAACACATAACATTCAAGATACTGCCCTTATCCATGACTACAATACATTATACAATAAAACAGAAAACAAACCGATTTAGGCAGACGTTGGTGAAAATAGAGCACCCGCCACCGGCCCCCCTAGGCGAGACACTTTGCGCATCTCTATCCCACCCCCCTCAAAGATGGGGTATATTTATCTATATATCTTTTTATTATTAATTTATTCTTCTTTTCTTTTTTTTTCCCTTTTTAAGCCTTTCATATCTCCAACCCGTTTTTGCATACAAAGTTAAATAGATAATTATATATCGTGGAATCCTCCGAGTGCAGCAGAATTGAGGGAAAAGCTACTGGGGAAACATGTACCATATCTATAATAATGTTGTAGAAATTATCAGGGTTGTTCCGTAATGGACAAGCAAAAAATAAATGATTTAGATTGCCCTCTTCTCCATACTCGCACCGACTCTCCGGAACTACATTAATTTTGTGTAAATATCTGGAAGACCTGTTGTGCCCAGATCGCATTCTACACAACATAATCACCAACTTTCTTTTGACAAATCAGTTCACATACCATGGACTGATCTTTACTGAGTTAAAGTTTTGAAAATATTCTTTTCCCTTGTAATTAGAGATTCTTTCATAATTTGTTTGCCACTGGTCAACTTCACTTTTCCCAAAACCGGACACTAAGTCTGTGTAAGGAACTTACTAGATTGTGTAAAATTAGTTCAAGTGATTTAGACCAAGAGGAATGACCAACGTGGACGATATCGCTAAGAAAATCAGCTCACAAAAATGGAGCTGAGCTGGCCCCGCCATCAGGGCCAAAGACAGGTGGTGTGAAAAAGTGATTTGAGCGAGGCCGTGGGGAGAAAGGCGAAGCACAGGAAGACCACAGCAGAGATGACCTAAAAAGGACAGGAGGGTTAAACTGGTACAACAAAGCACAGAACAGTGAAGGGTGGAAGAATATGAGGGAGGCCTATACCCAAAGATGGGTAGAAAACGGCTGATGAGATGAAATGAGACCTTGACGAATGTAGCGGCGCTGAGCGAGATGAAATAGTTTTATGAAATAAAAATGAAATAAATTGATATCACTTTTTTTTCAAAATTACAGAATCAGAATACGATCAACTGTTGATTTTTCTATAATTTAAAGCCAAAACCAGTCCTGCCAATGATATCGACGTAGTAAAGGAATGGGAATAAAGGTTCTCAATGGGAACCTTGTTGATCGTGCACTGATTCTGTACAAATGACGGAGCCAGTTTGGCCAAAAACTCAAATTTTCTTTGATCGTCATGACGTTCTACTGAAGGTACTAAAGAAAACTTTAAAGCTAGTCCTTTTTTTCTGAAAAAAAATCTTTTAGACTTTTCTGGCAGCTATTAGGTGAGTAATATTTTTCTCTTATTAACCGCTTTAGAGCATTCCTCGTGCCACCGGTGACACAGATCACGTGTAACTTTCTGCAACAATGGTGGTTTAGCTGCAAAGATAGTGGCTGCATCAACGAACATATTTTCTAATTGCTAATAGTCAGCTTGGTTGTTTTCTACCCAGTGCTTCTGAATAACAATGCCAAACAATCTTTTTTGGATTAAACAGGCGTTTTGTACTTTTGAGGGTAAGATGGTGGTTGATATGAATGGTAGTCAGTATGAGAATGTGGTCACTTCCAAAGGTATCTTGAAGGGTTTCGCTATGGCATTTGGCAGCAATATCTGGTGTTGCAATAACCAGAAGGGGGACATTTTTGGCCAACTTGGTTGGTGCTCCGTCATTTAAAATAAGTAGACCCAAAAATTCAATAGCCAATTCTAAATCAAGGCCATTGTGGTTGTTATCACCCCAGAAGAGATGATGTGCATTAAAATCACCTACAATGAGAAAAGGTGCTTGAAGTGAATTGAATATTTCCTTTCCTAGTGACTTGTTAAGAGGACAATAATAAGATAGAACAGTCAGTTGTGATGAAGATGATTAGACAAATTGAATAAAGAGTGAAACTTGAAACATTAAAATTAGAAATGTTAGACTTAACATAAATGCGTCGGCTAAAAAAGGAGGAAAATACTCCGTACCCGTATTATCTAGTGTTAATAAAAGAATTAAGACCTGGGAATGCTAAGTACTTATTAGGTCGTAGCCACGTTTCACAAAGCGACACAGCGGTAATGTTAAGAATAAAACGGGTCAACTCCGGCTTTTTGTTATGTCCTGATTGGACATTCCAACTAACTAGATGAATCGACTCCCGATTCATGATTTGATTGAGGAATAAGCTGATTTAGTAATGAGAGGTCAAGCGATAATGATGATTATGTGCGCTGAAGATCTTTCCTAGCAATTCGATTGATTGCTTTAATTAAGCTATCTACTAGATTATAATAATAATCCATATACTCCGAATCCGAATAAATTTATAATCCGCTGAAGGAATAAAATTTTCGGAAGGAAATGCTAGATGAGAATAGTCTGGAGCCGATTGGAAGGACCAGCAAAACAATGGGAGCAGTAACAGGGGGTTTTCTATAGATTTAAAGTTTGTTTGTTTTCTTTTACTTATTTGTTTACACGCCAGTTTGCTATCGAAAGCAAAAACTTGTGAGTTTAATATTTGTCTTAAAGTACCTGGACGGGGATCGGCAGCAACATAAAAATAATTTTGAAGTTGTTTTATAGAGGGAGGTTCTCATATGGCAAAGTGGCGGGAAAATCCCTTTCCAACTGGTTGGTGTTTTGTTTATTGGAATGTATTTACGATGCTTTGTAAAAGGAGTGACCGTAAAAGGCCATGGACTCCTTAATTTTGGTTTGACAAATATATTAAGAACATATCCTGTTTGCTAAAGTCGATCTGATTTCGTTGGTGTGATGCTTACCTTTACAGTGCATGCAAGTCGGTCAATTCGGAGTAGGACATCATTCTAATTTGCGTGCGTCTGAGTAAGCTGGGCATTTCGGAATATTGGTATTACAGC
Organism: Tachinus sp. AB-2021; assembly: GCA_030264575.1. Lineage (NCBI taxonomy): Eukaryota > Metazoa > Arthropoda > Insecta > Coleoptera > Staphylinidae > Tachinus > Tachinus sp. AB-2021. The sequence goes on along the minus strand of JARJEC010134725.1, from coordinate 30,997 downwards.
TTTTCGAGGTATGTTCATACCTTGGGCAATAAAAACATTGTATAACTTTAGGAATAAAATGGACTACTGACGGAAACAAGTTGAGGCAAAGAAAAAAATTGTTAGTAAGACATGGCCTCAAAACGTGACTAAAATAATATTAGACGGCTAAAAAGTGCGATTGCCTGATTCATGGTTACCTTACAATTCATTCTTTCTACCCTAAGAATTTCTACGTCCATAGAATTCTTCACATACTTTTTAATTTCATCAATATCCAAACTATTATCAACTCCACGCACATTCCCTTTAGATAATGTATGAGAGGGAATGAAAGATTTTAATCCATATTTCTTCTCGCCCTGCGTCGCTACATTCGTCAAAGTCTAAGTCACCTTACCGCCGTATTTACCGAAATAAGTGATCCAACACTTTGTGGTATCACGACAAATTTAAACTTAGAACCAAAAAATACGAGAAACTCTGTTTTGTTTAGAACAACAAAGCCAAAATTGGTCAACTCGACTAATTTTACAGAATCTAATACTAGTTAATTCTACATTATAGACACTCTAAGCAAATAACTTTTTTTAATAGAGACAAGTAGTACCGTAAGCATTTTTGCAGTAAAAAACAATTTTCTAAATTTAAAATTACATCCACTGACCCTTAATACAGCCAATAATTAAACAATTAACTTAAGACACTATTATTTGATAGTTGTTACCTTAATACTAAGAAGTTGATTGATTCAAAATCATTTAATTTAAATAGTAGCATAGCTTTGAAGAATTTGGGTATTTTTCCAATAACAATTAAAGACATCAATTCTTACAACTTTCAACAAAATTTTAAAACACTTTCCAAATTGAATTTCAGAATTTATTGGATATTGTATAACTAAAAATAAATTTCGGTTTAAGGAATGCGGCTCAAGGTTTATTTATAATGCTTTAAGAGCGCTAGATTTTTGTTTTGTATATATAGACAATATTTTAGATTTCAACAAACATCATCTTGAACATTTGAAGAAAATTGTTGAAAAAATAGACGGAATTAAAATTAATCCTGATAAATATATTTTTGGATCTAAAGAATTAACTTTTATAGGTCATACAATTGTATCTTCAAAGATAATTCCTTGACAAACAAAAATTATATCGATATTAGATTATCCTCAACCAACTACTCATCAATCACTCCTACGTTTTATAGGAATGGTAAATTTTTATCATCGTTTTTTGAAATCTGGTGCAACACTACTTTATTTTTTGCAACCAACAATAGTAGCTCCAAAGATCTCCCTTGGACGTTATCAAACTTTCCTCAAAATTAAACAAATTTTAAGCAAACGCTCGGTACTAGTTTTTCCTAACATAAAAATCAAATTTAATATTATGGTCGACGCTGCAGATTTCGTAGCTGGAACGGTGCTTCAATAATTATCTACCGATGCAATAAAATAACCACTTTGCTATGTTTCTAAAATCTCCTCTAAAACAGAAAGAAAATATAATACCTTTAGTAAAAAATTGTTAGCAATATATCTTGCGGTAAAAAATAAAAAATTTTGATAAGTTTGCAAAAATTATGTTTGGCCAACTATAAAATCAGACATAACTAAGTTTCTCAAATCATGTCTTAGTTGCCAACAAATAAAAACTAACAAACACATCAAAAGCTAAATTCAAAATTTTCAGAGATATTATTAGATATATAGATATTATTATAGATAGATTATTAGATAGATATTATTATTTTTTTAAGTCTACTTCCTTTTTGTAAACGATTTATATTTTGACTGTTTTACAAGATGGCCTGAAGCTATTCCAATAACAGATGTTCTGCAATTACAACCACCATTTTATTTATTCTTTACCTTATTTTTTCTGTTTCTTTGGGGGGGGGGGGTAGTATAGCGTCCCCTTTTGATATTTTTAATTAATTTTATTTTTATATACAGTGTGCTGGCATTCTTACCAAGAACATTTTTTTTTTCCATTTTGTTGAGCAAATTACCATTCTTCAACTCATAGTAATGACTAAAGTATTGTTTTATGATTAAAAAGTAACTAAACAAGTGATTAAAAAATCTAATACCAACATAAATCTAATTATCATGATAAAACTAACACTGACAAATTCATTGTTAATTTAGTGTGGTTTTTAATGTTTTTAATGCATTTCAAACATTAGTTATACAAATATGTAAATTTTTAGTATAAATTATAATTAAATCCATTATGAAGTGTTGGTTGAAAATATATTGTTTGCTGTGTTGATGTAACGTTAATTCAAATTTCAAATTGTTTCTTTGAAAGAAACATAACCTACAATAACGCAGTATAATAAATCTAATACCAACCAAAGTCGTTACATTCAACTTTATATGTATTGTTAGTTAAAATCGCTAGAAAATGCACAAAATGCAATGCTCGATTTGGTGTCTCAGAAATCTAAATTTGTATTGTTTATTTATTTTCTTATAATTAATTAACGGTACGGTTTATTAAAAACAAAAAATAACACAATTTGAGACTAACAAAAATACGATTATTGTAAATAATAATTATTTACAATTTAAATTTTTAAAATAGAGCCTCACTTGAAATTAGAATATTATAATTATTAAATAATTACCACGCCTTTACTCCATTTGAAATAAATGTTTCAAAAATTCACCTCGGGTGGGGTTATGGGTTCGATCCAACTTTTTGACTCGTGATTAAATGATGTATTTTACTCACTTATACTAAAAATAACTATTATCTACGATCAGTGCATTATTGATGTGAAAACTTGACTCTAAATTGTGATTTTATCTATTGATAAATTAAAGAGATGTTCACATTGGTTAGAATTTTATTTTTTTATATGATGTTCGTAGATAGAGTATATAATATTATTCTTGAAGTAAAGATTTTTATCCACTCAAATAGGAGCGGAGTACGTTTATTGCGAAAAGGCTTTTGAGATCTGCCACATCAGATTCTTATCTTCAGGGGGTTTTTGCCAACACCGATTTTTGTCTTTCTTTCTTTATTGTGGCTTCCTGGACCCGTTGAAAACAGTTACGTCGCTACGTTGTCGAATGAGGTACCTGGTGTCTCTGGAGAGACCCAGACGATTGTTAAAGCGTGGCAAAAATATTTTGGAGGACGAGGCTATCGTTTTCTTGATTTGGCTTGTCAGAGTATCAACGGTCGTTTTGAGCACGTCGACAGGTCGTATCTGAGGCAAGTTACCTATTGAGGCTCCGATGCGGTGGGAAAACAGCATCCAGTCGGTCTGATAGACCTTTCTGGTTTCCACTCCCTCTACCCCCATCAAAGAGTTCTAATATGACGGGACTATAATCGAAGCTCCGGTTGTTCACCACTCTGAGAAGCATAGGCTAAGACGTCCTTAAAAATCGTCTTGTCGCGGACATCTCCAGGTTTGAAAGCTATATGGTGGAAAGTTGGCGAGTTGAAGCCTAAGATTAGAAGCCCGGTATTTTGGGAGTGAGTGAAGAGAGCTTATCTGTTGGCATAGGAACGTAGACTGTTCCAAGCAGCATGTTTGGCGTTCAAGTCGCCAGCAATTATAGTGGGGAGGTGGTGGTAATCAGCGTAAAACGTTGCAATGTCATCCGGAACGGCTGGTTTCAATGGGCTATGATCTAAGACTGACTCGATTAAGCCGAGGTTGGGGACGATTACGATGATCGAGTTTGTCTCTAAATTTTGCAAAGGGGACGTGGTAACTTCGAAATGATCAAGCAATCTTCTTGCAAAGATGACCGTTCTCTTCCTCGGTTCCCATTCGGGTCTCCAAAATAATAAAGGTGTATGGGATTTTGCTCGAAGAAAAACTCTTCGAGTTCCATGATTTTATTTCTGAAGCCATTGGCATTCCTGAAACAGACTCAAATAACCACTTCGTTTGTTGTGTTAGTCATATCAGACTAGAAGTTTTAGGGATTGGTGAAGAACGCTGGCAATGCCTTCACCAGGTCATCATACTTCGTATATTATTTGATTTCATAGAAGTAAATAGATACGCATTTTGCAAATTGTCCTAAACTAAATTTAAAATGTTTACTTCGGTCCCTGCTAACATAGTCCTGAATTTTTATGCATTTGCAGGCTGGGCAGTAACTTTATCCTAAATTTCTACAATATTTTGTTTTATTTTTGCTCTACCTTCTAAATTTGTTGTTTTCCACCTTACATTTGGTGTTTTTTCAGGTGACTAACCAGATTCTCTTTGCACAAAAGTATTACTATCTAATACTTTTTCAACATTATTCTAAAATTAATAATAATAAAATATTAGCAAATCGAATAAAGCTATAAGCCACACAAGGAATTTTAGGTTATATGTTATGTTGTAATATAATCTAAGATAATAACGAAAACGTTTTCAAAATCAACTTAAAAATTCACAAATAGTTCAATTAAATATTATAAATTATCAACTTAATATAATATTTAACTTAAAAAAAGCCTCATTTATTTTAATAAAACGCTACATGCCACAGTAATAATTACTAACCCGTAATTCTGAAATAGTAGGAGTAGTATCGATATTTTCGTTTCATAGAATGTAATCTTTATCTTCCATACTAATCAGATTCAAACGCATTCTGTTCCTTTTCATCACTTTCTTGTCTAAATTGCAATTTTCTTTTCAGGGTTAGGTTACTGCACGTGGACATGATAAACAATGTGACTTATACTTTTACTGATAAATTAAATACGTTAATATTGTTTAAAGAGCAACGAATATTTTGTATAGCCATTTTTATTTAAATAGCTAAAATAATTTTATAGGTGATTTTTTCCTTATTGTGCGCATTGTAGTCTGCTTAACTGAAATAATTAATAAGTGTAGCTAATAGCCTTGTTGCCCCGAGGTCTTCAATTGTCCAAACAAATTGTCTACTCATATGCCTGTAATAAAATATATTGGAAATATAATAATATATATATATATATATATCCTCGAATTGAATTAAAATAGATCTACTATAGTGGAAAGCAAGGACGATGGCGATAGCTGCTGAAAGATATATTATCATCACCAGGAGGTTGTATATTGAACTTGAACACGCCAGAATAATCAACACAAAACGCAATACGTAAGTGAATTTAAAAGACCGTCACCTACTGTGAAGGCTAAGTGATGGCGGATAGTCAATCTGACCGTTAAGTCGCTCACTGCTAAACTGAAAACGTATCGATTTCAAAGAAATTGGGCAAATTTTCTGTTCAATTTTAATAATATATTCCCAGAGCCTCTATTGAAGAATCACACGAATGGGTAGCGCATGGGAAGTCGACGTATTTACGAGTAGAATTAACAAAATGTGTATTCTTGAATCAGTATATCGAATCACACACCGCCATTTTAGGACGCTTCTATCCGAGTGGCAGGTACCCAGAGGTATCCACGAGAATTGTTTATCTCAATCATTTCAAATATTAATATAAGTGCGGCAAAATCAAAACTCATGAATATGAGACATAAATATTGACTTTTATATATTTTATAAAACATTAAAGTTTTATTCATTTATGTATTACTACATTTAATTAGTATAAATGTTAAAATTTCGTTAAGTTTCAATCATTTATTTTTATTTGAATAACATTTAACTGACTTCCATAATTAGAGAAACTATTATGGTATGCATATATTATAAACATATTTTTATATTTTTGGCTTTCTTTTGATTTGTGATTTTATGTAAATAATATTATTTCAAGAGCGGATTATTATAATATGCGTTTTATATCAATAATGCGATTCAAGCAGGTAACTGGTAATTAATAATTGGTAATAGTAAATTTTATAAAATCTAATTAATTATGTTTATTGTAGTATTTTTAGGATATGCACAAAATAATAAAATACAAAAAATATCATACTCATAGCGGACTTTTAATTCAACTCGAGAGTAGGGGCCCAGAACTATCCCTGTAATTACTTCTGCTGATTTTGAAAAGCTGCTGTAGTCACTTTTTCTAAAACGGTTTCATTAATTGATATTAAAGTTTCGTTTTGCATTGTTAATTTATGCACGCATTTTAACGTAAATAAATAATGCACGCGCGTCGACATTTTTCCAATGCTCATAAAGTCATTGCAATTAATAATTTAATTACCATATTCCGGGACTTGTGTGAAAAATATTGTTTCTGTAACTTTCATGCATTTTATTTATTCACTTTTTACGTGCGCGATTTACTTAACGTTGTTGTACAAATTACATGTAACAATAACATAACAATGTGATGCGATATTAATTAAAAATCTTCCGGTTTTTTAAATTACCCAAAACATTAATTTAATTTTGTTTTGCCAAAAATGAACTAACTAACTAATTAATTTAATATTTAATGATGACACTTGTTTGACTTGTTTTTATTGATAAGTTGCAAAAAATCATTAATACTCTTCCCTTTTCGACTGTCCTTTGACAGTATCCGCAAATAACTAATCAAGTGAGGTTCTGCAAATTGATTACTTTCGTAGATCCTAGTTTTTCCTATAAAAACTATATTCGCTATCATATGTTACCGTCAGTTCTTATCAAGTATATTAAATGGCAATGACATTATAATTAGATATTTATTCAAGGTGTAATATAACACTTGTTACATATTCGACTAAGAAGATTTCATGATACACGTTAACTTTCCTGCTAATACTTTTTAAGTTAAAATAAATGTAATCAATTACATTTATTTTCTCAGTTATCAATAACGATAATTGCTAGTTTCATCGCAATGCAGTTTTGTCTTTCTTAAAACTCAGTATGCCAAACACAAATCGTTAGCAGTTACATCTCTTTTACATACAACGCGTCCAGACACTATAACCGAAGGATTACGGTCGATGTGTAAAGATTTACACTTGATAGATACTTGGAAAAAGTTGCAGTAGATCCGTTATTTTTAAGGAAAATATTATGGACAAATAAAGATCAATTTAAAGAAGATGGTATAAACAACTTCTTTCTCGGCATTTTAGAATTATGATCTTCCTTTTCTTTTTGCACGATCTACAAAGTTACTGGCGCTGTATATGTATATCAATATGACAATTTTATCTTAAAATTACTTTTTAATAAAGTGGCAAAGTTCTTTACACCTGTTATAAATCATCACGTATCAGTAATTTAATAGTAAACATCCTGTATATTAAAGATAAAAATAATCAAAATGTTTCTGTTCCATTTGAATACTAAACAAACAAATGGTACGCGAACTGTTTCGAGTCGTACTGAGGGTTGGTAGCTCTGTTTTAGTTTTCTTTTCATAAAATAAAATATAATTAATCAACTAACCATAAAATGTCAAACAATTCTTAATTGTTATTCTTGTATTTGCATTTCCGATTATTATCCTTCAATATTAAAATTAATAAAATAAACATGGTTGATATAGAACAATTATTTACTGCTCTAAACTCGGTTAAAGTGTTAAGATCAAATGTAGGGATTGTTTTTGAATCTGTGAGTAATGGACTAAGAGCTGATCATGGAGAAGAAGGAAAGGAAAACAAATATGTAACTGAACTGCAAGAGCTTCTATCAACAGTAAATAATAATTTAAGGTACATTATAAAGTTGTATTATTATTTTATTGAAATTACAAAACACCATTATATTGAAAGTTTGTATTGCGATAATCCAATAAATTTACAATTTCAGAGATGTTGAATCTGCAGTATCAAATTTAACTCCACCGCCAGGTCCATTTAATCTAGGAAATACGACTTATTTAAGTCAGGAAACTACGCAAGAACGACAGGCACTGTATGGACAATTAGTAAACAGTTATAAATGGACTGATAAGGTTTTAATAAATTGTTAATACTATTGTAAAATTTCTGACGTATTATTTCTAGATACGCGATTATAGTGCACTAGCTGGTAATTTATTAGCAACAAATTCAGTCAACAAAACATATAAAACATTCAGCACCACAAAAAGAAGGAAAACTCAAACTAGTAACCATAATGTACCGCCAGAGTTAGTTTTTTCGATATTTATAAATTCATTTTGTTTAATTTTTTATTTTTAGCGTTATAGAAAATTTAATTACTGGAATTGATAGATTATTTCCTGATGTAACTATAACAGCTTCAAGACCTTTTGTGCCCAATCCTGTTATTCAAGTAATTATTTATTCATTAAAATCCATTTGCATTTTTTATTCAATATATTTACAGGCTTCTTTAGGAAGAGTATTAAAAGCAGTTATAGCATTTAAAGGATTGATGATTGAATGGGTAGTAGTAAAAGCCCATTCTGAATCAAACGATTTATGGACAGAATCACGCTACAGAGTATTTAGAAAAGTAACTGAAAATTGTCATGCTGCTATGTGTCATTTTCATTCACCAACTATGCCCGAGTTAGCTGTTAGATCATTTATGGTATGTATATAGAGTTAATAATACGGTTATTTTAATATTTAAGTTTTCAGCATTGGTTCCATAGCTACAATACGTTATTTAGTAATCCTTGCAAGAGATGCGGAAATTATTTGCATAGTACTCTACCACCAACTTGGAGAGATTTAAGAACATTGGAACCATATCATGAAGAATGTAAATGAATAAATAGGTTAAGTTACAAATTTCTTGTTTTAATAAAATCAATGTAATCATAATAACAAAAATAAAGCATTTGTTTGTATTACTTCTTAAGTCTAATATATTACTTGCATTTTCACAAATCAAAATTCCAAACCGATCCAGAAGAACATCTCAAACACTTTAGAAAAAATTTATGTCATTCTAAAAGAAACCAAACAATTAAAAAAAAATACATTAATTTTCACACAATTTTAAAGAATTACCAAAAATCCATACAATTCTTAAACAATTTGAAACCATTTAAAAAATATTCCGCACAAAACTCAAAAATTTTCATTTACCACAAATTACATAATACTACACATTTCAAAACAATCGCATAATTCCAAAAAATTGCAGCAGAGTCTCATTATTTTCTGGTAATACTTGTTGTAATAGATGATGTCTAATACATTTTTAGTCAAAGAAATGCTGATTTGCAACTTCAAGGATATTTTTTGAGTCGTGATATTAATGTACTTTTCACGTCGAAATTAACTATTTGCATTGTGGAATGTGTCCTGTATTAGCTTCTGCCATTACTATCTTATGCATATGTCAGCAAATAATTCACACGCTTTGAAGAATCATGCGCTAAAACTGACTTCACTCATTTTAGGTTGGCATGGCGTTAAGTTTGAGGATAGTAATAATAGCAATTCGTAAATTCAATTCCAGTTTGAAGTAGTATTAGTTAAAAGAAAGAAATGTCGGCCTGGATATTTATCATAATGCTGCACCGAAATGAGTCTCAAAACTGCAAAATTTAAAAGTCAGTTTATGAAGTAATTAAAATTAATGGTAATAGAAAAAATAGAAAGTCTTTATTGGATAAAAGTTCATTGAAATTATACCAGCTCGTCTGTTTTACGATTTTTACGTCACTAGCTGACCTCAAATTTACGTAATTAAGTTACATCAATTTAACTTTTTTAAAAGACGCCTTTGTTTCCCAATATATTTTTTACTTTTTGTTGTCACGTTGTGTACGACATGATTTAGGTCAGAATGGCGTAAACTATGACCAAAAGAATGACGTAAATATGACGTGTTTCTGCTGAATGGGTTTATGTTTATACATCAAAAGTAAGATCTGTCAAATTTGGTTGAATTTGGCTATCCCAAAAATATTTTTGCTACCCCTTAAGGGTCGCGACACATGGTTTGTCCACTGGAGACAAATTTCTTGAGTAATAGACCTTAACTCAGACCACATTTCTACATAAACACGGCTGAAGGACCTCGAGATCGACAGCAATTTGAATAAAACAAAACAAGTACTACTACTTATTATAAGTGACTATTTCCCCCTCTAATTATATACCAATCATATAGAGTCAGTTTTAAATTTTTGACAAATCGGATTCAACTTATAGTAAAAATTGCACACATGCAAGAAATACAGAAATAAATGGACATACGCAAGAATTACAGCGCTAAGCAACGCAAGCAATATAAACAAATCAAATTTTAATTAAATGTCAGTAAAACCTTCATCAATTAGATGGCGGTGGGGGTGTTCTTCTATACTCTGCTTATACGAAAATCGTATAAAAATGATAGTGTGGAATACTGTAGAATTGCAATCTTCATCTTCTTGGTTTAGTGTGTTGCAAGGTACACTGATGAGAGATAGATCCTATAAAACACGTGTCGGCATCATATGCCATTAAAACCATGGAAGTGATAATTGTAATTGTAAAATTAATTAATGTCTGTCAATGTAAAAAATATTTTTTTTAAATGATTAAGATGTTTATTAAATCTGCAAAATATTTATACCATTTAAATTAGGTTAGTATTTTAATTTTTGTAAAAGTGTTTTAAATGTCCCATTTCCGGTTTAACACAATATAATATAAAATTATGCTTAAAAAAAACGTAAGGAAAACTAAAAATCCAAAATATTTTATTTGATTTTTTACACTTAAAAAAATGATTTTTTTATTGTGAAAAAATACCGTAAATATTTGTAAAATTTTGGTTCTAATATTTACTTAACTTTAAAGCATTTTATTCCTAAAATATTTGTTTTTTCAGTTCGGACTGTACATTTTGTTCATTAGCAATCTCCATATACAGGAATAACAGCAATAATTAAAAAAAATAATAATTTGCGTAAAAAAAATTAGAAATTTTATAATATTTATATTCTTCCTGCTGTGTGAAATTCAGAGTTGCACTCAAAAATAGTTTTTATCCCATAAACATTGATGATGTTTTGACATATAAATTTATGAGGGGGGATGTGTTGTGAATGTTTAAATGTTTATAGGTTATATTTATTAAACATTTCCTTTTTGAATAATTAAACAACAATTTCAATTTGTTTACACAAATCCAAAGTGCATTTATATTAATTGCACATTATCTTAGTGGAGCAGTAATTTATTTGTTATAAATTAATGTGCAATAAGTGTTTTGTTTTTTGTTTTTGTTTTGATAATATATATATATATATATAGTAGTAATTTATACTTATATAATATTATATTATATTTATACCGCTGATGAAAAAATCCCATCCCATCCCATCATTTTTACGTATTACAAGTGCACACTTGGTTTTTAATTAATCCTTAATCATTGTTGCTATCCCTGTAGATATTTATTGATAAAAATAAAATGTACAAATACAAAGATACGGTCCTAAACAGAATACGGTTCTGTGTTTGGCATTTTATAGAGTTGGTAACCGTGTAGAAAATGCAGCCAACATATAATAATCTAGGGAGTGGACAAGGAAAGTATGACAGTAAGCTAGTTAGTTACTAAAAGCATGCTGATAATTTTGACAGCTTCATTTACCATATTTCCATAAAAAAATTAAAGTATACCATAATAATAAAAATGCCGAAAGAACTAAGAAAAAGGAAACACGATGTAGAAGTAGAAATTGAAATAAGCGCACCGAAAAATAAATTTAAACCATTCGATGAAGCAGCACAAGCAGAAGAGGAAAAGTTAACCAAAATACTCTTTGGGGGAACTTCCAATTTCTTACAAAGCTTAGAAGAAGCCGAACAAGAACCACATGCTTCAACATCAGATGTTGTTGATTCCGGTGTAGGTGAAACTGAAAGCGATGATAGCGAAAAAGATCGCAAACCAGTGTGGCACGATGAAGATGATGATGGCATCGATGTACGAGACGCATTAAAAATACAAGGTAGATTTTTACCTAGAGGCGGCCAAAATACTATTGGTAATCAATATTCAAAATTACTTAAACATAAATTTGAAAGTATTGTTGGTACTCCTACATGGGCCGATTTAAATAAAAAAAATAAGAACGATTCTGATTCTGATGAAGAGATTTTACAAACATGTGGGTTTATAAAGAAAGCACAAAAGTTACATCTTACCCACGGACTGATTGAACTTAAAAGAGTAATGTCTTTAAATCAAGAAACAAAAAGTGAAGGACCTTACATTAATGTGGTAGAATTTCATCCAACATCCATGGTTGGCTTAGTAGCCGGTTCATCTGGAATAGCTACTTTATATGCTGTGGATGGTAAACGTAATACTAAGTTGCACTCTGTTAAATTTGAAAAATTCTCAGTGAAATGTGCGAAGTTTCACAAAGGTGGAAATGAAGTCATATTAGGCTCTATCAGACCTTATATTTATAATTATGATCTTATATCGGCTAAAGCATCTAAAATTCGTTTACCCAGGGATTTAATAGCATGCAAAAAATTTATAATCTCACCTAATGGGAAACATATGGCGGTCGCTGGAGAATTTTCAGATATTAATATAATTTGCACCACTTCAAGGGAATTGTTATTTTCTTTAAAACAAAACTCCAACGTTTCTTCATTTACTTTTAATCAAGATGGCAGCAAATTGTTCTCTCATAGTAATACAAGTGAAGTAACTATATGGGATATGAATATGAGACGAGTGATACACAAATTCCAAGATTCTGGTTGCATCCGTGGTACAACTATAGATATATCGAACACAAACCAATTTGTAGCAACGGGATCAGCAGAAGGCGTTGTCAATGTATACGATATGGAATCCGTTTTGACTAATACAGATCCACCGCCAAGAAAATCTGTGATGAATTTAACAACATCTATCGACGATTTGAAATTCAATCATACATCGGAAATATTAGCATTCTCTTCGAGTCATATTAAAAATTCCATTCGTTTGCTGCATTTAGGAACAAATACGGTGTTTTCAAATTTTCCCAATCCTAATTTAAAACTAGGAAATATTAATGTGATTAATTTTACTCCGGGTAGTGGTTATCTTGCTATAGGGAATTCTAATTCGGAAGTTCCTTTGTTCAGACTTAAACATTATACGAGTTATTAATTATTATATAAATTAAATTATAAGATTAGATATATTAATGAAGAAAATAATTTGTTAAAAATTGTTCTAATATTGGGCATTATATATCCCATTCCTATTTATTAGTCTAGTTTTATTGTGTAAAATATGTAAGAAATTTTATTTTCTTTAATTGCATAAATGTATACAACTATGTAGTTGTTTTATTTATTTATTGCAGAATTTAACTTCTTGAAATAGTAAGTGCCTTGTTGATATTTAATTTATAAGTGAATTTTAGTTATATTCATCTTTACAATTGATATTCATATACATAATATGTTAAACAAAGTTGAGTTTAACGGAATGTCCTTTCTATGCATTGGTAAATGAGCTGAGAGAGTTTGAATACGATTTTATACAGGCTTGTTTAAAATTATAGATATTTTATACATGATTGTTCACAATGATAAAACATATTTAGATATTTGATGAATTCCTACCGCTGAATTATATCTAACCGAAATGATATAGTTGGGGAAAAAATAATGTTTCTATTTTGATCATTATTTGTATGGTAAGTAAATGCTGGACCAGTTGAATCGGACTGCAAATAAAAACAACTGCAACAAAACTATGTCTGCTTGGTAGAAATACAAGTTTTAAAATTGCTGAACTTTTGATTTTGATTTCGAATTGCTTAAAAACACAGAACAAAACATCAACTCAACTACTTGGTTTTCTATGAAGACCCGCCATTAGACGTTATTTATTGAGCTTACGACGTTGTAATTAAAAATATCACAAAAAGGGGAGAAGCAGTCGTGTGACGCAGTACATGTGAAACATCGAAATCCATTTATTATAGAAAACTGTACATTTTAATGCTCCATATTGTCACTGTCACTAATAAAGGTTTTGTGTTCTGTGCAAACTTTATGTTGGATAATTATGAAAGTGAAGATGGCAACTATCATTCTAACGCGAACTAACTTATCGCTATAAAAATTTTACTTAAAATGTGTTTATTTTATCTATATCTATCACCGATTAAAATTAACACACTTATTCCTGTTACACCCTGTATATTTTACATGTATAACGGTAAATATTATCTACTTATTTTATAAACATTTTCATTTTTAAAATCAAATTTGCTCATGTTATCATGTACTTTATTACTCACGGGTACCTACACATTTACTCACTCATTACTCATCGTGGTTCACATGCACTGCCGTATCTTTTTACCCACTTAACATATTGTAAGACAGACCTTACGTGGCCCGCTTAAAAAAGATGCAAACTTCGATAATGGCGTCCGTGGGGAGTAGTAAACAGTACGAAGAAACAATTTTTTTTTTCACAATCGGTAAGAAATGTAGGCTGTGAGCGCCTCAATTGAGGTAAGAAAGTTCACTTTTCTCACTAAGGGGAAAATGTAAATACGCAATTTTGATTATATTTAAGAAGCTGTGTTTGAAGTTTCTCAGGTGTTAAAATCAATGTCAATTTGTCTGTCAGAAAGATAAATCTTTTTACCATTTTACAACAAAATTCTGCTGGTAGGGGAAAAAGAGTATTGAAACTTTGATAAGAAAATGCCCTTGTAGACCTTGGACAATTATAAACCTCGCCTACGGCTCAGTTTATCTTTAACTTTTGCCTGCAGTCTGCAAAAGAACACTTTCTTACCTGGGTTTAGTAGCAGTAATAAATTGCAGTGACAGCTCTGTTGTGAGTGAGCTGTCACTATGCTTGGCATGTACGCATGAGCGCACTTCTTGCCGCCATAAGACGCCGTGTGTTTTAAATGTTTTTAAACTAAGAAAATAACAGTTTGATCACTAGTCGCACAACCTGTATATTGTCTACATGAAATAGATACACCGGGCGTCAGTGATTATGAGACAGGTTTAATTTACAAAGGATCTTATTCTTCGCGAGCTGGATCTCCGGCGACTCTGTCACAACACAGTGGGGAGCCTCGGTCGGGGAGTGTTAGTAGTTTTAAGAAAGTGCAGGAGTGAGTTATTATATGATCAAATTTGATTCTTGGAGGCAATTAGTAGCTGCATATTTGTCGGTAGTTCAATGTTATGAGAGTTTATGAAGCGCCACAATTTCGATTGTGCTGTTGTAAATTGTGGGCATTCCAAAAAACGTGATCTATTGTCCCAACTCCTTCGCATATGCAATGTGGATTGTCAATCAAACCAGTAAGGTGCCATGGATTTCTCAAGTGGCCTGATCTTAGTCGATCTAACAGATTAATTTCCTATTTACTGTGAAAGGGGCTATTCTTAAACCAAGCATTTACATTTACTTATTTTTTGATATTGCCGAAATATTTAAATTCTTTAGTCTGGCTTGTTGAGGAGACATGATTCCGCCATAGTTCCAAACCCTCTTTCAGGTAGCTGGAGTAAAAGTCAGTGTAATTAATAGTAATATCATTACACTGCTTCCCGTGGCCAGTCTCTGCAATTACGTCAGCTTGTTTGTTGTCTTGAATCCCCGTATGACTAGGCACCCAGAAAAAGTACATGTATAAGCCTTCATTACGTAAATTAAAAAGGAGGTTCTTAATATGGAGATTCCAGATGTTGTCCTTGATGCCATAAGCACAAGACTTTGTGGCATCAAGGGAACTACGGGAATCAGAAAATATGACTTGATGATTTCGTCCAGCCATATGTGGAAATTGGAGTGCTTTAAATATAGCATACATATTTATGAATATACAGGTATTGGATGGAAAGTTACCGGATTCCTCAATGCTGAAGAGAGAAACAACAACACCAACGCGGAGGAGGCAGGGTCACTTGTAACTGAGCCATCAGTAAATATTTGGTTGCACTCCCGCCAACGGCAAGAGACAAAGTCATCAAATACCATGTTTATGGCCGAATCTACTAGCGGGTCGTAGACAAATAATTGAAAATTAACTGTTAGAGATAAAGATTCAAAGGGAGAGAGAAACAATTTGGCAACGGCACATTTATTGATTACTTTTTTAAACTGAGAAACTTCATTGAAAACGGATATAATGATTGGACAGCCCGTACAGAGCCAGAAGGGGCGGTTGGCAAAGGCATCACTCGTTTGTAAAAGTGAATTTAGGGCTATATCTCTTCCCATACCCAACAATTTTGTCACATATCTTTTGGCCAATAATTTCCTTCTTATATCTAATGACATAGACCGGGCTCAACCTGTAGCACGTTGTCATGGCAGCCAAGCAGATTCTCATTGCGTCATTCTTATTTTTTTTTTCAGAATTGCTATGGAGGATCGAGTACCATACGAAAAATAAAATGTGGTTCCAAGATAATCAAATAGCTTCTGTTAAATTATAAGTCTTTATTGTACAAATGTGACCTGTCCTATATTATATGTTAATCTGTGGACCAATAAAATGTTATTATTATTATTATTTGCCCAGCTCTGGTTACCGTTACGTAAATCAATTTACATATAATTTACGTTTTGTTACACATTATTGACGACATTTGTACGTAAATGTTGTAAATTAAAATTTATGTAATAAAACGTAAAATAACATTTATATAATGCATGTACTGGGTAACCATAACCGTAACCGCTTAATTTTAATGGCATTATTGAAAATAATATGTGTATTGTTGATATAATTTAATAAATTATAGTACGGGCCCAACCTCGTTAATTCGTATTTATTCTTCAATCAATTTTAACTAAACATATTTTCAGCAATGTCGGTGCTTATTTAGTTTGAGAGCTTCCAAACGCCACACCTCAAGTCAAATTACGTTTTCCCGGCTCAGCAGCGAAACCTCAATATTTCATATTCCTCGATAGTTCGTACTTATTTTTGGTCCCCAACCAGTACAAATTAAGGAAGTTAGACCTGCATTTATTTAAACAAATGAAAGTGTTACATGGTTTTTGTTTATTATCTGAAATAGTTGTACTTTCCTTACTCAGAGAAAAACATGCAAATATGAGTAATAAGTAATTAATATAAAAGATAAATATTAATATACTTATACATTTCCAGTGTAAAGTGTATTTTAAGATGAAAATATTTACAAAATAATTTAAATACATCTAAATAACATAGACTAGACTATATAAATAGGTATTATATTAAGAAATATTTATAATTGATCAAGTACAGATTAAGAAAAAGTGACCTTGGGCCGTTTATTTTGAAATGATCGAATGCGCATTAAACGCAATATTATATTTTTCAAAATAAATGTAGTTACTAAATTAATAAAATTGGAGTAGAAAATGACTTTTAGGTTTATTTCAGCCTTTTATTACTTTTTAATATTGGTGAAACTGATTTTTTTATATCTGGCAACACTGTTAGTCATCCCTTTCAGAAGTCTCGCGCGACAATTAAAGTCAGAATATCCGTGGATGTCAGATAGTTGGGATGATTTCTAGTGTTTCAATGATTAAAAACATGCCCCCGAAAAGTTACAAAATAGGTTGGATGTTATAAAGAGCGCTGTTTCCAGATTCCGCTTCATACGCTATTCTGCGTTTGCCTTGTCAACAGCTTGTGCGCGCTCGTTGCATTGTGGGTAATGTTTAGATCATGACGCAAGCGTACATCGGTTTACAGTTGGGTCTCGGAAAATGGCGTCAGCTAAGTTTCTCGAGGAAGCTCTCAGTACAGATGTCGATGAATCTGCTGTTAGTGCAATCGTGGGCTCCTTAGAGAACCAGCTCGTCACATCCACACCAACAGCGTCTAATCAGAGTGGTAATACGACGGTTCTGAATCAAAATCATGTAAATAGTGCAATATCAAACGGCGGGACAGTTCCCTCTCAGAAACATGGGGCCATAGCTAACGGTGACACGATAAATACTATCACAGGTACTATACAATAACAATAACCCCTAATTGTTTATAACTAAAAAACATTACGAACAATTCAAATATACTATTATAAGGACCCACCATAAATACATCAACAAACCTCCAAATCCATATCATGTTATATCAAGCTCCCCTATTAAATACATACAAGTATCTGAATCTTCTATTCTTTTAAATCAGTCAGAATTTTTGTTTATAGGGCAAATTGTGGTACATTTTTAATTATTTCAATTGAACTTTTAAATCCAATGAATATAAAAGTACCAATTATATTAATTACCAATTGGGTAATAATGTCAATACGAAAATAAAATGATTAGTTTGGAAAATATTTATAAATTTTTTGTTTTGGTTTTACACGATTTGCAGGTTCGGCGGCGCAGGTAGCCGCAAGTGCTCTCCACAACTCACAATCAACAGCAAATTACACCAATCTAGCCAATACTGATGGCATCAAAGCTAACGAAGGCGTTAACATTGTTTACTCAGGCAATCAGGCGATGACAAGTTCAGGAACAATAATATCCAATAGAGTTGCATTTCCTGCACAAAATGTCCAAAATGGCACAATCGGAATCTCACAGATTGCACCACAGACGGTCTTACAAACATCGACGTCAAATGTACAGACAATTCAGGCTAAACAACCGACACTTGTGATAAAGACTAGTGCGGCTCCTGGTAGTAGTGCTCAAGGTTTAGTTACAGTGCCCATGAACGTTACTTCTGTGCCACAGGTTAATAATAATGTAGGTAGCCCAACCACTCAAACTCCCAATATCCTGTCCAATCTCCAGGTTGTTAATGTTCGCCCTGGGATCCCCACACAACCACAGAAAGGCCAACAGGCACGAGTTGTGCTGAGTGCACCACAATTAGTTGGGGCAAGGCCGGGAACTCCCGTAAGTTACCGTACACACGTTAAAATTACAGGAGAATTGTATCAATATCGCTACAACAATAAATCTAATACAAATTGCTTTCTTGCTTACTAATTATGCTTAAAACCACTTGCAAAATTATCCAGCATGTTTATACAAATTATGACCTCTTTACATTTTGATATACTAACATGATAAAAACCTGTTGATCTTGCAACATTTTGGCGCAAACTAACCAATAAATCTACTCATTATTTCATTTACTTTCATATGTTGGGAGCAATGATTCTCAGTATTTGTGCAAACTTGGCTAACTAAATTTAAAATATTGATTATTATTTGAATATCTAACCTTAAATTATGCTAAAACAATATCATTTGTTATTGTTCAAATAAACAAGCTATAAATAGTGCATGTTTTCTATTCAATAATGGTAATGGTTTATTAACAAAAAAAGCAATCTAATTTATATTACTGCAATTAACTGCTATTTGTACCAAGTTAATACAATCCTCCTGTATTATCAAAATTTTTATGTTTGTATTTGGTTGTGTTTATTTAGAAGTAATTGAGCTTTCTTTAAGTTGGTTACTTTTTAGTTTATATAGTTTCACAAGTATTTGCATTAGTGTACGGAACGTCTTTTCTATTGAATTCTTACACACACTAATTTATTTTAACATTCCATTGTCTGCTAACATTCAAATTCAATATTTAGTATGTTTTTTTTGGTAGTTTTGTGGTACGATTGCCTCTTTAAATGTTTACTAATCTGGTTATGTTTGTAGCAATTAACGTTACAAAGCTTGCAAGGGCTACAGCCAGGGCAACAAGGACATTTACTGTTAAAGACTGAGAATGGCCAGTATCAACTGCTCAGAGTTGGACCTGCGCCAGCAGGTGGTGCTGGAATTGCTACTGGTCCAGGTGGCCAACCTGTTACGTTTCGAATGCAAACAGTTCAAGCTGTAAGTATATTACATTAAGAATGAATTTTTTATTCCTTTTAAATTAACACATTTGTATATGCCCCAAGTGTGACAGAATGCTCAATATCCAATTACGTAATAACATTTTGAACTCAGGTTTATGTTTTATTGTTTTCGTTAACAGAAACTATTTCAAACGAATGCAGGGCTAGCTTGTTACAGTGTTAGGGTGTTCTTGGTTTGAATCCCGATGAACTTTGGTTGAATTGTCAAATTTTTCAGGTTAAGAAAAAATATTGTAATAAACATTTCAGATATGACAAGAAACTGCTGTAGCATACAATTAAAGTAGTTTTTAATTTGCGGCAAAATTTTAAGATTTATTAAACATAAAACTCTTAACATTGGAAAAATTGCTATTTCAGCAATATTTTTATTGGTTTAACGATTGACATTCCTCAATTTTGAATGGGATTATCTAAATGTCTTGAAATAAAAAGCAAAATTTTATTAACAATTTCCAATTTTGTAAACATTTCAGATTTATGTACTAACAAGTTTTCCTCAGTACTAAAAAACAATGTAAAGGGTGAAATCTGAAAAGAAGTCTTGAATTGGTAGAAATTATAAACTTTCAAAAAATTTATTTTTTTATATTCAATTTTCTTCGAAAAAATAGTTTAACGTTGATACATCTATCAAACAAAATTGCACAAAATCATATCCGCTGATTTTAGTTCTGTTCGTTTGTTTGCTACGAGCAAGTTTATGTATACAAAATATCATAAATTTCTTTGAAACAATTTTTTAATTAATTTATTTTTACTTAAAATAAAACACGAGATTTTTCTTTTTCATTTATCACAACAAACTAATCATAAATTGTAAAATATGTAAATGAGGCTTGCAGGGACGGACGGGAGTGATGTTAACACTAAATTTAGTCAATTCTCGTGCAAGAAAATAGAACCTGTTCTAATTTCTTGGATGAGCCGACTAAATATTAACTGAAAAGTTGCACATAGAAAAACACATGTTGTATACAACTTGGATATTTGAAATTTCACATTTACTGACAGAACGATTGAATGCGAATGCTTACATTTTATTTGATGGTAGCGTATTGTGCCGCACACAAACACATTCATCTTACCACTACCCGGCGATATGTACAGGGATAGCAAATACCACTATGGGGTTTTTTTATAGGCTGAGCAAATAGAAATTCAAAGAGGGATTTGTGTTATTAAAAAGCAATCAAAACATTTATTGCACCTTAAATTTGTTGTTTGTGATTTACAAATACCGTATATGGAATATCTACATCAGGAAAAGCTTCATGAAATTGATCGATACACAATTGCAACGAATAGGACCAAACATTATCAATTAGCGATTCACTACGATAATGTGCCATCAATATAAATGCATCTGGGCCTGTGTAAACATATTAAAATTTTTGTTTAATTATTTAAAAAGAAAATGTTTAATGAGTATGTATTAATGAGTATAATGTATAAACATTCAACTCGTAAATTTATCTAAAAACATCACGGACGTCTAGGAAAAAGAAACAATAATCTAGTTATTTTTAGTGTGCAACACTGAATTTCACACACTTGGAAAAACATAAACATTGCAAAATTACAAGGTTTTTTGGCACTAATTTAAAAATCCTCTATCATTGTTGCTATCCCTGTACTGTAGTTAATAGCAAAAATATTTAAGTCTTTTTATAAAATTTTCTTGATGCCAGAAAAAAATGACAATGGAAAATTGAAGTGAAACTTATAGTGAGATGTGACTGAAAAAATCGAACAGTTTCAAGATGAAACAATTAGGTACTGAGTGTTGGAAATGAAAGTTCTCTTGATCTATTAGCCAATAAGTAGCGACACAATAAGTTTTGTTATTACCAGCTCCGCTTACGATATCATTCCAGTTAGATATAATTCAGTGCTCCGAGCACACTCATCTGTTTTAATTTGATACACATTTAATTTATATTGTGTGTGTTAATGTAAATGTAGTTGTAAATGTAATAAACGTTTTACTTCTTAGGGGCAAGCTTTGAAAAGTGTTATTTTAATACAAACATTATTTTAACACGTTTATGACGTCACACTAAAATATCATGTAATCATAGGTTATCCTGTTTTGTTAATAGATCCCACGTGGGTACCGTTTACGTTAAAATAACATTTAAATTTTTAACCGAAATGGTAACCACGTGGTATCTAGGATAAATAACCCAAGATAACTTATGACCACTATGACATTTTACGTACGATGTCAAAATGTGTTAGAATACCGTTTGTGTTAATATAACACTTTTCTAAACTACCCCCCTGGTGTTGTATACACCAAGCACATTCTCTTTTTTTGCTTTATTTTAGAATTGTGTCTGTTTTTGCCTTGAAAAACATGAAATTGTAAAAAATTGAATTTTCTTTTCAATTTCTTTGTTGCAATTCAAATAATATTTGTCATACCTGACAAATTATAATCTCGTTGATTTATCGATAATTTTTTATAAAAGAAACACATTCTAATACCAATCTTTGAAAAATACAATTTTTTGTAGTACTGGTTGTATTTTCTTTATTTGGTATTAGAATTTGCCACATTTATAAAATATAATCGATAATATACTTGTTATATTACCTATGAAACATGATTTCTGATGAAATTTAGAAATCCTAATTTGTCGTTTGTTGGCATTTTCATAGTTTCAAACAGTTTGAAATAACTATGTATAGTTGTAACACTGCTAAATACGCTAATATTATTTTTCTGTATGGGCGTTGTAATGGAAACATTTACTGAAGAATATTGTAATAGATATCCAACACATTTCATACCACAATGTATTCAGACAATCTTTTGGAAGATTGTGCGAAATAAGAATTCATGGCTCAGATAAAGTTATTCAACCACATCAAACTAAGAAAAGAAACTATAATTGATGCATTTCATCAGCACACGACTAATGGCAAGATATTTAAATAGAAGTCAACATTTCCTATAATACTGAAGTTCTTCATCCATATTATTGGCAGAGTGTTCAATTGCTACAGCACGCAGATGTTCCTTGGCAACCTGTGTTTTGTCAATAGTTACTAGGGCAACATGAACAAAATAATGACTATTTTAAATATTTTATGGCTGAATGAATAAATCGTGTTTTACAAGAAGCGGTGTAAATAATTTTCATAAGGAGCACATTTGGGCTTTACAAAATCCTCATATACTGTTTGTTTTTTTACTTGAAGATGATGTACCACTAGTCAGATTCAAAATATACTGATTTATAAAAAACGCAACACAAACAACTTGATCAGTTTTCATAAAATGCCTATTTAAATATAATATTTATTCTGTTACACTAAGCATATACTTTAAAATGTATATTAGTTTTTTTTACTTTGAAGGAAGGTTATATACACGTTTTGGGTATTAATTTCAATCAAATATTCATAATTTTTTAATAAAATATTCATAATTATAAGAAAATTTATAGAATCGACTTAATACAAGACAAATTAAACTACTATGTTTTTTATATCACAATATATTTAATCACATGGTGACTGCAGTTTCGACTGAACCTCACTCTTTATCAGACATTATATAAGTTAACTTATATAACGTCTGATATTACAGAAGTAACTGTAGTTTCAGCTGAACCTCAGTCTTCATAACATAAGTTAACTTCTGTACCGTATTATAAAGACCTGAGGTTTAGTCAAAACTGCAGTCACAATTGTTATTGAACATTTTACCATCTTGTATTTCTATCAAATTAAATGGGTGTTTTAAAAACTGGCCCGGAAATGGAATGCCAATGAAAAGCTAACTAATAATAGTGGTTGCAATCAATTTGCTTTGCAAGTGAAAATGAATGATATTAATGGGAAATAATATTGAAATAAAATCTGTGATTAATAATCATTTAAATTTTTATTAAAAAGCTTTTTATACTCATTTTTATTAAAAAGCTTTTTATACTAATTTTTATTTTGTTTTAGCAAGCCCCAACAACAACACCTACATCAATTGCCACTACAGGCGCAACTCAACAGGTCACAACTGGTGCACCTACGGTTGTTACAACGACACCTGTACAAGTAAATATTATTACATTGATGTAATATTTATATACTAATTTATTTTATTTAAATTAAGCCGAGGCCCGCAAACGACAATACCAAAGAAAAGTGCCGCAAGTTCCTAGCTAATTTATTAGAATTGTCAAGTAGGGAGCCCAAATCAGTCGAAAGAAGTGTAAGATCATTGATTCAGGATTTAATTGATATGAAAGTAGAACCTGAAGATTTTTGTGACCGTCTTGAAAGACTTCTAAATGCATCTCCACAACCGTGCCTCATTGGATTTTTAAAGGTAGTATTTTTATTCTTACATAATGTTATAACGTACCTTTTTAAATATATTCCTCAAAAAAATACTTGGATATCTTTGAGATACAACTAAAAAATTTGCATTACAGTCTGTATCGAAAATTTCCAAGAAAATGAGTCATTAATGATTTAATTATATTTTAGAAAAGTTTACCATTGCTACGACATTCATTAGCAACAAAGGAGTTAACAATAGAAGGAATCCGTCCCCCACCTACGAACATAGTATATTCAATTGCATCTGCTACACCGACAGCTGTTCAAACGCAAGTGCGGCCTGGTTTAGCGACATCTCAAGTACGATTAATGCCACCTGGTGGAACAGTGGTAAGACAGGGACTAATCCAACAAAGATTAATGACACCGATACGAGGACCTGGCCAACAAACACGAATGGTTACAACAATAAGACAACCGAATTCCACCCAACCTGTAATTGTGTCAAGTTCACAACCACCTGCCTTACATCCTGTATATCCAAGCAATCAAATGAGGCCTGGTGTAAATATGGTCAGACAACCAATTCAGGTGAGAACAGGTGCACCGGGTCAAATCCGACCGCAAATGGCAATACGTACTACAAATCCAATCGCCGCGAAAAATATGATAACAAATATGAAAACCCAAGGAGCAAAACCTATAGTGCCTTCCAACAGTTCTAAATTAGCAACCAAAGATAAAGAAAAAAAATCGTTTTCATCTGCGTATACAGGCGATGATGACATTAACGATGTCGCAGCTATGGGAGGTGTTAATTTAGCAGAAGAAACGCAACGAATTTTGGGTTCAACTGAATTTGTTGGGACACAAATTCGGTCTTGTAAAGAAGAATTTTTTTTAAGTATGGGTTCGTTACAACATAGAATACGGCAAGCAATGAGTAGGCATGGTCTTGAAGAACCTAGCAATGAAGTTGCGGCGGTTATATCACATGCGGCACAAGAACGGTTAAAAAATGTTGTAGAACGATTAGCAATAATTACTGAACATAGATTAGAATTGGTTAAAAGTGATCCGAGATATGAAGTCACAACAGATATTAAAGGTATTGTGCAAATTTTATATATCGATTCAATTAATATTTGACAATCTTAATTTCCAGGTCAATTAAAGTTTTTAGAAGAATTAGATAGGTCAGAGAGAAATAGACATGAAGAGATGGTTAGGGAAATGTTAATGAAAGTTGCAAAAAGTCGTTCAAAAACAGAAGATCCGGAACAAGCTAAGCTTAAAGCGAAGGCCAAGGAGATGCAAAGGGTGGAAATGGAGGAATTAAGGCAGCGGGAAGCGAATGCAACAGCCTTGCAAGCTATTGGACCTAGAAAAAAACCAAAACTAGATAGTGATGCTAATGCCGGAACATCTCAGGTACTATTTACAAAAGCTATAATTAAAGATAGTCTTGTCTGTATGTTAATTTGTTATTTTTTTAAAATTGCAAATTAATCTCTAGCAGGGGATACATAAAAAATTACATCAAATAAAATCAGTTGCACCATTTGTGTTTTCTTGTGAGAGATTTTACAAAGTAGAGCAATAAATTTAATATTATATAAAAAAACAAAAAATTGATAAATAGCATGACATACAGCTAATCTAGCTATGCCTCTTGTTCGTAAGCTTACACTATTCCTCTCGTGCATACTTTATTTTCCTCTCATGTTATGTTATTTTATATCTTTGCGTGAAAACTCCTTCATAGGACAGTCTAAGTTGGGATCACTGATCGTATACAGTGAAATCTATTACAGTTTGATAAAAATTTTATGAAAAAATATACAAACTAAAAATGATATGGGTCCATACCTTATTTAGTATATGTATTTTAATAATTTTAATCATTATAATTTTTGTGTTTGTTGCAGCTAAATCAAGGTGGTTTTAATAGTGGAGCTCGTGGTCAATTGCCATTAAAACAACGTATGAAAAAAGTGACATTAAGAGACTTACAGTTTTTGTTTGAAACTGAAAAAGATTTGTGTAAAAGTACGCTGTTATACAAATCATATCTCAAGTGATGCACGGCTCTCATCATTGTTGTGATATTCGGACGATTCGAAAGAATATTAAAGAAAAATAAAATATTGTGTTCTATATTATATAAAAAAATAAATTATTCTGCTTTTAAACGAAGAGAATATAATTCTGTTGGTGATCCTACGTTTTGTATCAAAACAATTAGGAGGAAGTCTAAGTCGAGTCAAACTGAAGAAACTTAATTATATCAATTAGGAAGGAATTTCAAAGAATCCATAATGCTTGTGCTTTTCAGACTGTATGTGCCTGTTGGGAATAATTTTTTTAGTCGCACCAAAATATTTTTATTACAGGACAACAAGATGTGAGTAAAGAAATCTAAAAACATGGAATTAGAAGATGTTAGGTTCTTTTGATAAAAAAAATATATATATTTTTCCTCTTGTAAATTGTAGATTTTCTATGATGATAGCGGTATTTTCTTTATAAGAAAATGTTTTCTTTTAAAAAATGATGTTATTGATTTGTAATTATTTGTATAATTGTTTTCTTTTAACCTGAATATTATGAACATAGATATATAATTTTTGTTATAGAATTAATATTTAATATAATAATAGGTATAAAATAGTTTTTTGTTTATTGTAAATATGAATATAAATGTCGTATATTACAGAAGAAAACAACGTTTCATTATTTTTTTAATTAGTCAAAATTGTTTTTAATATTATTTTTATATATAATGAAAAAGTATGGAAAAAATAAAATTGTTGCCACACTGCTCTTTTTCTAATCTTAACATTTTTAGAGTGGCAATTTCAAATATTCTAAACATTATATTATTTATTTGTATGCATCTAGTGTTCTCCTATGCTACTTTTGAGAACCTCTTACACCAACAATTATTTTCTAAATAGCCTTTGTATTATAGTATCTCTTTATTAATTCAAATATTTATTAATATAAATTGTTAGTGTGATAGGCTCACGAAAAGCATTGTGTAATTCTAGTTACTTGTCATTGTTTACGTTTTTTTCTTTTCCTTTAAAATTTTTATGACCAAAAAATAACCTATGTTAATTACATCAGGTTTTCCAAATATGGAAAGTAATAGATTCTGTTAGAATGCATTTATCTCTAATCAAATTATTTTTATAAATAAAAACAAAATCGTTTTTTAATAAAAATTAAATATAAAAGTTATTTTATTCTACTCTTGTTATATTTATTTCCCAATTTGTTGTTTAAAAACAAGTCGACACTTTCTATTAAGTAAAATTATATATTTATAAAATATCAGGCCAAATCAATGTATATATGTTGGTGTCAAACACTGAAATCCTCCGATCCCTGTACTGAGTAACAGTCGTTTAGACCCTCTTTATATGGGGTTAAACTCACCGCCAACTCGACATATTATAAAACGACAATAGGCAATTATTCATAACTATGTATTTAAATCAGGGCGAACCTCTATATAACCCCTAACAAACGAATTAAAACACCGTTTAGGTTTTTACGCTGTTTACCGGTAATCCCCGTAATGGCTAGTCAGTACAGGAATTTATCGGATTTCAGTGTTTGACGCAGACATACAGGGTGTTCAGGAAATCCCGCCTGAGATTCACATGATACTAAACTCGATTTTCCTGTTTCACCCCTAGGGAATAAGCTGGGGGTAACTTTGGTATCTTAAATAATAACCCCAAGTTTTAATCCAAATTTGAATTGAAAAGAAAAATAAGCAACTTTTGTAATTAACAGTTTTTTCTTGCGTGATAGATAGCGCTGTAATCGACAAAGAAAATTTAATTTAAAAACAATACTGCTTGGTTACAGTGTCATCTAACACGTAACGAGAAAAGTGTTAAATACAAAAGTAACGTATTTTTCACCGTAGAATCAGAATATGCAATAAAATATAAAATGGGGTTATCTTAAAATAAAAACTCAGCCGGAGTTGAAGTGGGGTAGGTTTAGTGGGAACTTTGAAATTTTCAATAGGCTTAGTTTTTAATGTTGATTTTGATTCTACAAAAGAAACGTAACTTTTGTATTTAACACTTTTCTCCTTGCGTGATAGATAACACTGTAAACAAGGCTTACCGTTTTAAACTCTATTTTACTTAGTAGTTTACAGCGTTATCTATTACGCAACAAGAAAAGTACACAAGTTATTTTTCTCCGTAAAATTTAAATCTGCAATAAAAAATTGAGGTTCCTATTTGAGATTTCAAAGTTCACTCGATACGGGGGAGAGAGGAAAATCGAGTTAAGTATAGTAGGATAGTTTTTTAAAAGATATTAAAAAATCGTAATTTTTGTTTTTGAGATCTGATGTCGTTCTCAAAATATATTTGACCTAGGCAGGACTTCCTAGACATCGTACATACTTTAGTATATGTCACAGTTTTAAATTATTTGTTAATAGCAGATGAGCTTTTATGCATTTATGAGTTTCCACAAACAATTACATTTTCCAAAGATTGAAGTAACCATACGTAATGTTACAAATGCAGGTAAATACTAGCTTTATTTGTTTATCCGTTATGAATATGTTTTGTCATCATTTGTAATTTAGCAGTGTGTTTGTGTGAACTGAATATGAACAGTGCACCTTTCAAGCTTCAGTAAATAGCTTAGATTTACTTAATTTATGGTAGTAGTATGTGTATTTGTTGGATTTTGCCTATCTGGGTTATTGACCTTAAGGTCTTTAGCCTTGTGAATGTTTACTTGCGTGTGATGGATTAAAGCTCGTTACTCTAGAAATTTGTCTCCGATAACTAGAGCGTTAATTGTTTCGCAATAGCCAATATCGATCGGCGACCACTCATCCAAGTTCTAACCATGCCCGACGCCGCTTAATTTTTGCAGGTTTTATAGGTAATAATAATGTAGGTATACACTTGGAAAATAATCGGAGTTTTTGTTGGTGTGTTTGAAAACTTAAGTAAGTATTGGATTTATTCACAGACAAGTATTGTTAACATATCGGAGAAAAGAATGCAAAACTATATTCTTAAAAGAATCATCCAAATATGTATTGTTTTATTATGCCATTATTAACTAGTTTCCGTTTCTCACTTCCTTTTACAAGGTAGACCACATAAAACGTTATGAATTCTTATTTAAAAAACTAAGCATTTTAGTAAGAAATTATTTAAACAAAATTTCCTACTTGATTTAATGGGGGACATGCGGTTCTATAACATTTTCTTTGCCCCTACTGGAGTAAGGGTGGGAGAGGGGGCAAAATTGAAATCTAAAATAAAGCAACTATGGTTTATTACAGATTTGAAATCTGCGAAAAATAATAGATAACTTTTGTGTGTAATATTTTTTTTTGCGTAATAGATAGCGCTGTAATTGATGAAAAACGAAATTGAAAACGATACGGTACCGCTTGGTTACAGTGCTATCACGCAACGAGAAAAATGTTAAATACAAAAGTTGCGTAATTTTTCGTAGAGAAGATAAAAACTCACTAAATGGTTGAAGGAGGAACTTTGAAATTTTAAGATATCCACCAATTTTGTTGCAAATTACACTATGGCGATGCTATCTATAATAAAAAAATTAAATTATATACATAAATAATACAAATCTTGTCACAGTAACAACATTAACATAATTATAAAGTTACTTCACATTTCAATTATGGCTGGTACTCACTCGGCGTTGGGCACACACAGCGCGCTTATTAAGGACGTTCGACAAGCGTTTGTGGAGAGGCGTGCCCGGTTCGGTTAAAACATTGTTAAGTTTGAGCAAAATTAAATCATTTCAACAAGTAAATCATATTTTTAAAATTCAAATAGAGTTATACTAGTCTAGACTAGAATGTTTAAAAGTTTTTTAAATCCTCCACACAAAAGCGCTCGTTTATATGTACAGCACCACAACGCGGAATGTTTGTTCTAGTATAATAATTCTCATTATGTAATTGCTACACTAATTCCCCCCCACCGTTTTTAAATTATTGTTTACCATGTTTTAACCCAATCTTTGTAATTATTATTAACCCCATTTTTTAATCTGTTTGTATACCTGTGTCTTATATATTGTATTCTTTTATTCTTTAAACTTGTTAATATGTTTACCCATAATGTATTGTTTTGTATATATACCTTGTTATTTTCTTTTGCTTCATATTTGTTTTAATCACCGTATAATGACCACCAGGTAATTGGTCGAAACTAGTCCGGTTTAATAAATATTTTTTGTGAAAAGTTGTTTTATTTATTAAAAGTTATGCTAAACGAGTAAACAATTAGTTAAAAACTATTATTATGTTTTGTTTAACAAATGACTATATTTTTCAAAACTGTCTAAAATACTTGTAACGCGTATTTGAGAATACATGAAATGCTTGACAAAAGATCAAAAGATAAAAGTATTATTAAAAACCGTCAATACGTGGGAACCTTTAACCTAAGTTATTAAAAATTAAGTAGATTATTCTGATTAATCACAGTGCAAGATGTAAACGCGAACGTGTACTGTAACATTAAATTGTAAATATTTCCGAAGAGGCAAAAAACGGCAAACTGATTTAACAATATTTCAGTAATAGATAGGCCAAGAACATTACCTGAAATCAGCTAGGACATATGTGAACAAAAAAATCTCTATTAGTACATGGCAGAAAAAAAAACAAATACTTATAAAAATTAAGCATACGTTCAGCATAAGGTTCATCAAAGAAGAAAAAATATGACTACGTAAAATTGTTTTATTTACTTTCAATGTGTCAATGTCCATTTTGTTTAATTAAAAAAAAAGTTGTGGTTATATGTATATTGTTACTTTTCTCAAACACTGCATAACTTGACAGCGAAGCGTCGCGCACGTGATTTTAATTGAGCAAACTTATGACTCAGTGATATAAAATATTCCTTTTTGTGCTCTGATGCACCAAAGCCTTTTCTACAAAAATGCATTAAAAAACATCGAAATTCCAACCTTTATTTTTTAGTTCTAGCCAATGAAATAGGGAAATTGAACCAGTGTGCGG
>JARJEC010134691.1:0-17322 GCA_030264575.1 Tachinus sp. AB-2021 | reverse complement strand
TCACTAAGTAAATGATCTGTGTTTTGTGTAGCAATAAAATTTTGATAACTCAATTCAAACGTGATAAACACAAAATAACGTACAACTTACTTGGGCACAATAACAAGAAGAGTGGTGAGATATTCAGAGTCCAAAATGAAATGTTCTTTCTTGACCAGATCGGCCAAGTTTCGAGTCAACAAACTTCCTCTGAAAAAGTAAAAAAATCAGCTTGGATAAATTTATTCTATCAAAATGTCAAATTATTACGTCTGTTTCTTCTCAAGATTCTGCAAGCTGCCTTTCAAATTGTTGTACGCTGTACTTTTGGTCTTCAGATCGGCATCGATCTGTCCTACCTGTTTGCTTATAATATCGGCAATGTTCCTCAAGCTCTGCTTGATTGGGTATTTGGCGATGTCCCACTGGAAACGAGTGATATAACTTGGCAAATCACCTGCAAAACGAAATCATTTAAATAAATACACACTACAAAGTTAATTTTATCATGACACAAAATGGTTTGTAATGGGATAAAATATTGTTGGTGCTAAAAAAAAATAAACGTATGAGTATGATGAAAAAACGGCACGCTACTAACAGAAGCCTGGTGAGAGGTGTAGTGGCAACACTGGCACAAGTGGGGCAGTGCAACAGCCACTGACCTAGCCCTAGACGTTGGTACATCATCAAGCTATTCTTCCGTTGATTTAAATTAACGTTTTGTATCGGATTGCCGTTAGTGTCTTCTTCGCTTATGCAGCTCGCAGTACAATTGGTCTCCGATGACGTCGAAACAAGGGAACTATGGTCAGGCGGCTTGCCACGTCTTCCTCCCACCAGGAAATGATTGCAGCTCTTAAGCCATGAATGACGACGGCCATCGTGCCGCTTAATAGCGTTTGTCACTTTGTTTGCATTTACCTCATTCGATGCTGAAAGATAATTGAATAGGAAAGACACACTGCATTGCAAGCAATTCAAAAATACGACACAATATTTTTACTGCAAATAAATTGTCAAGATGCATTAATAAGGCAAATGGAATTCAAATAATTTAAGGTTAGGATAACTACAATAATTGATAATTAAAACAAACTTTCTTAAAGTAAACTTATGTATTGGAAACATCTATTGTGATCAAAAAAGTGGATTGCACAATTTCGATGGTCAATTCTAATATAAATATTATTAAGGTTGCGATTTCTCAAACGCACTTGATTTATGTAAAATTCTTATTTGCTTGTCCTGGTACATAATGGTTTATGTAGGGAAATTAAGATGTTCAATTATATAGTACTTATGCATCTTTTTAAAATGTATCCACAAAATGAACGCAACTACAAACGTTTGAAACAGGGTTGCTGCTTGTATATACGGAGAACTAATTGCAAACAAAAGAGTAAATATTGGTGATGATACTGAACATAAAATGATTTTAATTTAGTGGCACAACAAAGTGTAGAAATAGTTTGAATGTCGCAAAATGAAAACTGTCAAATATGTCAAACCATTAAAACATAAAATGGTATGAAAAAGATGTTAAATTAAATATATAATAAAAAAAATATTATATTAGAACTATTCAGTGGCATCACCAATATTTACTCTTTCGTTTGCAATTTGTTCCACGTGAATTCCTAGTTTTATACGGTAGAAAACGGTACAAGCAGCAAATCCATTTCGAACACTTGTAGTTGCATTAATTTGTGGATAAATTTTGAAAAGTGGCATGAGTACTGTATAATTGAACATCTTAATTTCCCTACATAAACCACTAAGTGCCAGCATAACCCAATAAGAATTTTACGTAAATCAAGTACGTTTTGAAAATCGGAACCTTGAAACAAATCCTCACATTTTTCAAAATAATTTGATTGAAGCAAGGCAATTTAACAAAAAATATAATTAATACGAAAGGTTATGTTATACTTTCCGTTAATAAAGTTTTTTAAAGTTAGAATAAAGGAGTAGAAATTAAATTAAAACCATACTAACTATTGTTTGCCATTAAATTTTCCTGAAGCTTATCCTTTTGATCCTCAAGAACATCACCCAAGTAGGAGGCAACTTTCCTTGTGATTTGTTCGACAAATCCATCAAGTTTTCCAAGATCGTCGGATAAACCAACAAGTTGATCAAGGGTACCAACCTAAAAAATAATACCGTTTAGCTTGTCCATTTACCAAACCAATAAAATATATAATTATTGCACCAGAACAAGATATCGAATACAAAAATCAAATAAAATTGTAATCCGGATTCCAGCTGCTTATAACATGCTATTCGGAGTGTTTTAAAGCAACCAATAGATAACATGTACTGATTTTATTGACATAATATAATGAAAAGTAAAAAAATGCAAATAATTAACTCATTAACGCATTTTTTTTTAAATTGCAAAAAAACTTTTTTTAATAAGAATCTATTAATTTACTTTTAAAGTAAAAATATCTAAAATGCAACGTCTTTCAAATTAAGCACATTTTGACAACCAAAACGCGATTATGAATACTTTTTAATGAAGTTTTTATATATCAAAACACCCTACTTAACTGCTACAAATTAAAAAAACACGATTTCTGGTTTAACACCAGTTTTGTAATTTTAAATAGAACACTCGATATATTTTTGCAAATTTTTATTTGCTACTCCATTTTACACATAAATCCCAAATTTTAGTTTTGGTAAAATAAAATCATTTTTTAAACATTTATTTGTCACAAAAAAATATTACTTTTTTTCTTTCAAATCAAATATTTTTGGTGTCATTTGATATTTAAAAAAATCTACTTTTATGTGATTTCATGATACTAAGAGGGTTGCATTTGAAAAAATAATTCATAACAGCACGTAAAGCAATATTTTTCAAATAATAATTGTTATTTTCGGTAAAATTGGAAATAATATTTTAGAAAATGTTAGCGGTCATGTGATATATTTTAACTCATAAAAATATCATTAAGAAATATTCATAAATAAAAACTACATGGGCGCATACCTGTGTTATTTATCACCCTGTATATCGATCGTCGATGTTAACAGTATTATCATGTATATTTCTATATGTTAATCAAATGTTACCTTCAAATCCGGTATTTGAAACTTGTAATTGACAGAAAGGTTATTCTGCTTGCTGGTCAAATTGTTCATAGTTTCCCATGTTTGCTGGCATGTTTTATCACCCGGAGCGGATATTAACCAGTATTCCGTCATGATTACGGATTAGGAATGATCTGCAACAGTTAAAAACAGAATTAAATATACATATATTAGATTCAAATTAAACTTACAAAATCAAGATTCAATTTTGAAATAAGTTAATAATTTTTGACAGTTTTGTCTTTACACATTTTGCATAAAATATGACAATTTTCAGCATTTTACAGACATTTTATGTAGTTGGTAAATATTTATGGACATTTTGTCATAGTTTTGACATATCACAAACATTTCACGATACTTTTTGCAAAATATATTTCTAGGATAATTCTGAACATCTTTAATTTTTTAACTATGCAAATTTTACAATAAGCTTATTCTTCTATTAAAAAGTGAGAAAGATTCAAGATCAATATAAAGATTACGTTTTTAACCTTATTTTATATTACAACCAAAAATTTAGCACTGTAGCAACAGTCAGCTGATTACATTAATTTTGATTATCAAATGATACGAATTATGATGAAAACAAAACTTTATAATTACAATAAATTTAACAATTTCAAACTAAATTATAAATTATTAAAAACCATATTTATCAATTGGTTCACAAGATCATATGACCAAACACATCACAAGTGCAGTTATTACAAACCCTTGCACATGTTTCAATCTTTGATACGATATTATCACTTGTATCACATCAACCATTTAACCACACACAACCACCTCACAAAAGCAACAAACAGCCCCTTACTGAAAGATTCAATCCAACAAGAATTCCCATTAAATATACAATTAATCAATAACTGAATAACACATTTTAATTCTTGGAATAGTTGTGGTCAATTGTACAAACATTAGGGGTGCTATTGTTAAGTAGTTCAAGGTAAACATTCAATAAATCAATAAAAATGTAATTAAACATAATTTATTTGGATTTTTAAAAGGGTTTTAAAGTAACCAAGTGCATTTTATAAAAACTATGCTACTTACAGCTGTATTTCTGTCGAAATGCCTCGATAAATTAAGAAAACAACCCTCAACCACTCCCCAAAAGACAGCTGATCATTACTGGTCTGAATTCACGTGATATTGGGATGGGTTCAGACATCTTGTGGCGGTCAATAGAAACTAAACACGTGACATTTCGATTTTCCATAAAATATTAAAATCAACTCATCTTAACAACAATTTAGTATTATTTATAATACTATAAATGCTGTTAATTTGAGCTGGTTAAAACAGTACAATTTTATTTATTGTACTAAGATAATTAAATTTTAATAATGGCAGGCGCCATCTCGTAATAATACTAATAACTAGCAATGCTAAAACGAAAGTTTGTGCATAGATGGCGACATGGAAACCTGAAAAAATATGTTTTGCATTCTAATCTATGATCCAGTTATTGTTTATGAAAATTTAATTTGAAACATTGATTAAAATCTATAAATTATGAAAATTTAATTACATATTGATAATGTGCAAATATTAGTTAAATTTATTAATGCACAGCCAGCTTCACGTTATTAACAAGGTGAAGATGGGCATATGAAATCTGCACTGTCAATTGTCAAATCAGCCTACACAAATGACAAATCTGTCATAGCAATTTTGGTAAATGAAAAATTGTTAATAAAATAAACAAGATTAAACACCGGAATGTGTTTGATTCTACTGAAAAATCGTTGATTAAATTTCCTCCTGTTACGTAAAACAGATAGAATCTCAAAATGGCTGGAATCAAATGTAAGTAGCAAATAACACAAAAGGGTGTTTGTATTAAAATAATTATATTTATTTTCATGCTTCCTCATCATTGATTCCATAATTTTATCAAAATACAGCGTAAGTGATCTATGTGCTGTATTACATTTAAACTTTATTAACTCTGATTTATTTTTGTAGATTGGTAACGTTAGCATTTGCCGGGTCGATTGGTATGACTTTGGTTATACTTGCTTGTGCATTACCGACTTATGGGTATGTAATCATATTTTTGGATTGTTTTATGTATTTAATTTTTTTTTTATAGATTATGGTGGCCTTTCTTCGTAGTACTCTTCTACATACTCGCTCCGATACCAACAATTTTAGCGAGGCGCTACACTGAACACCAAGGCACGAGCAACCCATGCTTAGAAACGGCAATTTTTATAACGATGGGTATTGTAGTGAGTTCGTTTGCTTTGCCTATTGTATTGGCAAGAGCACCAGAACCCATTGCGACAATAAAATGGGGTGCTTGTTATTTGACATTGGCTGGCAATGTTGTCGTCTATGCTACCCTATACGGTTTCTTTATTTCGTTTGATCATGAAGATGATTATAATATGTGGTAATAAATATGTAACTTATTTATAATGTATCAGGATTCACTATTTTTTATTTAAGATTTATTTTTAATAACTCGTATTGTATAAAATAATATTTGATATTTTAGATTTTTTTCCTTGGTTTATTTTTTATAATATATGAGTGAGCAAAACTTAAATAAAAATAAGTTTTATACTTCATTGGTGATGCATTGATTCAGATTAATGTCTTATCTTTTCAATGAGCATTTCCCAATATTTTCTCCTATTGAAACTTTTAGCCAAGCTAAGCTCTGGTGCTAAAAATTTTAATCTTGGCTGCAGCAACATCAAAGATAGATATATTTACAATAGGTTTGTGCCAACAAGCCGTAGAAAAAGTTAGAGCGAAGTTTTGTCTGTTTAACACAATTCTGACCAATTACGAACTAAAAGTTTGTTATTCAAACATACTCGCCGCTTGTGAAATTTTTCAGAAGCAGTCAAATTGGTTTGGTCCCCGTCTATAAGCAAGTACCGGTTTGGAACTTACTTGTAAACATAAATTTTTTTTTTTTAATGTGTTTCAACATTTTCAACACGTTTTTATAGAACAATGGGCCTATTCTCAACTCATACGCTTATAATGCAAATGTTTAAAATGCATACTTTTTAAATACGTATTCTCGACTAACCTACAATATGGCAACAACTACTTTATAGATTCAGCTAACTTCATTATTAATATCGAGTCATATTAATAATAAAAGAAACGCTAAAATGATCTGAAATTATTGTGGGTAAATTTATTGTAAACCAAGACATGCAATGTGAACATTATATTATTGGTATTCATTATAATTAATTGAAGTGACCGTTAGTATGTGATAATCCATTCTTATGAAATAAGACAATTTACTATGTTTTTTTTACAAATTTATTCTATCGAATACATTACTAGTTTCGGCTCCACTAGCCTTATACGGATGTTACAAGTTGACTATATATATATATATAACTTGTACATCTGTAGAAGGCTTTATTGGAGCCTAAACTAATAATGTATTTGAGAGAAAAATTTGTAATAAAAAACATAGTAAATTGTTCTATTTTAATTGGTATTCACATATTTAACGAATGGTCATATTCTGATTTATTACAAATTCAAATAGTCGAGAATAGACTGTACCATATAATTCATACTGTTCAGAACCAGTCCCCCTAAAAAGCAAAGTTATTGTCGATCATATTTAGACTTTTTTACAATCTCAAATAGTTTCATCTGTGTTTTGACTAAATGTCTCAATATGGGAATATTATAATTGAATTATCTGCTTCTTTGTTTGTTACTCTAGAAATTAGCCTTCTATAATTACTCACTTTTCCCAGCGACACGGTAACCATTCATTCAAGTTGATGTCACTTAACACGTAGACTGCCCACATAAGAAAAAAATCTTAATTCTTCACAGGCCATATATTATTTTATAGCCATCAGTTATAAGCCGTGGAAATTGTGTTTAATAAAAGAAGACAACACGGGTGACGCTCGCGGCATTATTGTGAACCTGAAAATAATAATTGCCATACTTGATATGCCACATATAATTTGTTTGGTAATTTTTAAAAATGCCATTGGGAGCTACATTTAGTTTTGCATAAAATAAAGAAAAATTTAACTTTGGTTTTGGACAGTTCAAATCAGAACAATCGCCGGAGTGACATATCCAGTACGAGGTCGAATGTTTGCAAAACTTAAGCAACATTAGACATGGTCAGCACATTGATGGGTACCGCATAGCCCCGTGTAAAGGTACCATTCGTCATTGGGAAACAATTAATGGCACTCTAGATATTAGAGGCATATTTCTAGAGTATCAAGTCTTAACATCAACACATACATTGTTATTTAACAGCTGAAGGATCTCGAGATCGATGGCAAGTTTGTAAAACCCAACCAATACAAAAACTACTATTGTATGGTTAAACAAAATCTGTGACAAACCGAAATGTTAATAATTTTGTTTGAAAAAAAAACAAATTTTTTCAAGTATATAGTCGATACAAGTAGACTTAATTTTTTGCTTTTATATGAAATAAAATTTTATGATAAATTAAAATGATGAAAGAAAAGTGAAACAAATCAATATTTTATAAATATATATAATAACTATAAAGGATGAGAAAATGAAAAATAGTTTATGGAAATTTTGGAGGCATGTGCAATTATAATAGTACTTACATAAAATTAATAAACCTCATTACTGAAACAAATTGAATTTTTACATTATAAAAGAATTAAATAAATGGAAACTGTAGTTTATATTTGTATATGAAACATAAAAAATAACTATATATATTGTATTTTTATAAATCAAAGTAAAAGTAATTTTTACTTTTTGAGATAGAAAATTAATTCGATTGTTGTAAACAAGGTGCATACAAATTATGTCCGTTTAAAATCCCCACATCATTTAATAGATTATTCGTTAACAGTTTCCATTGAATTTTTCCTAATTTTTTTTTGTAATTTCAATCCAAAAAATGGTATCTTTTTGTTGTTACTTTCGATTGTACCAACTTGTTTACAATATGAAAAAAAAAATAATGGTACCAATTTGTTAATTATATAAATTCAAACTAATAAATTACAAATATAAAAGTTTATATAATTATTATTGAGTTCGTTTAACTGTAGAGGTCGTCTTCTGGGTCATCTTGGAAGTTACCCTGATCGCCACCGGTTCCTCCACCTGGTGTCGCAGCATTGCCTGCCGGCTGGGTTGGGAAACGGAAATTCGTGCCGAATCCTCTCGACTGCTGTAATGTTTGTGCAAACATTTCATATTTACGGATGTCGTTGTCTGATACCGATCTCCTAGCAAAGCGCATCGCTTCTTCAAAGTGAGCACGGGTTATTTCAGGCACTGGATCTTCCTCATCCAACTAATAAATCAAATAGTTAATAAAACATGTATATTTTTATTTTGATAACTATACTTACATCCATAGCAGTATTTGGATTGGCTGCCCTCTCCCTTTCCCTGCGAATTTCATTCTCAATTGATTGGCGGATGGCTAGTTTGCAAGCCCTTTGACATACTTCAGTGATATCAGCGCCAGAAAATCCATGCATCACTTTAGCAACGTATACAGTATCAACATCACGTGCGACGGGTGATTTGCGCAAGTTGGCCTTGAAAATAGCTTCACGTGATTTTTCATCTGGTAATGGAATATAAATCAATTGATCCAAACGGCCTGGACGTAAAATGGCTGGATCAATGATGTCTGAAATATAATAGTTGTAAAATTTAATATCAGTCTCATTTATTGGTGATCTAGTTCCAGTGGGTTATGCACATTATCGAGTCTTACCGGGTCTATTTGTAGCGCCAATAATGAACACATTTTTTTTCGCACCCATGCCATCCATTTCAGTAAGAATTTGATTAATAACTCTGTCAGCTGCACCGCCAGCGTCACCAACATTGCCACCACGAGATTTTGCAATAGAATCCAATTCATCAAAGAACAGCACGCAAGGACTGGCCGATCTTGCCTAAACATTCAAAATAATGTATTAATATCCGCTGACCAAACTATTAAATTTCCTTTATCATACAAAAAATACTGAATAAAAAATAAGCAGGTATAACATTCATTGGATGGTATACCATGCGTTCACCGAATTTCCGTACATAGGACAAGATATAGAGCCAAACGGCTCTAGTTAGCCTAGGGAAGGAACCGATGGATAAATTCCACTCACATATCACGACGTATTTAAAAAAATAAATAAATTGATGGAATTATTGTCCAAGTCATGCAGGAAATAAGGTGTGGTCAATGATCGGAAAAGATTCAAATTTGTTGGTATTTATAGGAATAATATCATTGGACCTTTTTTTATTGATGGAAATTTGAGAGGAGCAACTTATTTGAATCTTTTTCAAAATCAAATTGTATTTTTGAATCTAGATTAGAAAATTATTTTATTTTGAAACATATTATTTGGAGTTGCCGTGTTAAAGATTTTTTATTAATTTAAACTATTTTTTAATTAATAATTAAAATAATATTTGATTTTTAATTTTAGTTTAAAGAATAATTTTTATTTTAAATAACTTGAACAATAATCCCATCCCGTCAGTCCCTTCCATATGCCGAGCAGAGCCGTTATTTGCTAGCAAATAACCAAAATTGAATGCTGCAGAAATATTCACCACAATTTGTATTAGTTTGTAAGAACATTTATGAATTTTCAGAATTACCTTGTCGAATATATCTCGAACGTTAGCTTCAGATTCACCAAACCACATAGTGAGTAATTCGGGTCCCTTCACAGAAATGAAATTAGCTTGACATTCATTTGCAATAGCTTTAGCCAAGAGAGTTTTACCACAACCAGGAGGACCATAGAATAGGACACCACGTGATGGTTGCATGCCGAACTTAAGGAACTTGTCTGGATGCTCAACTGGGTACTGTACTAATTCCTGCAACTCTCTCTTAACACCTTCAAGACCGCCAATATCTTCCCATGTTACATTCGGTACTTCAACAACAGTCTCACGTAAAGCACTTGGACTACTCTTTGTCATAGCATATCTAAATTAAATAATAAAATTTAAATAAAATATTTGCTAAAATAATAAATAAACTAACCTGAAGTTTTCCATAGTAACAGCCAATGATGATAGTACTTCCGCATCGATTTGGTCATCTTCAAGATCGATAAGATCCATTTTCTCACGAATCTGTTGTAAAGCTGCTTCTGAACAAAGAGAAGCAAGATCGGCACCTACATGACCGTGCGTTTCAGCGGCTATTTGTTCCAAATCAACGTCATCGTGCAGTTTCATGTTCTTGGTATGAATGCGTAATACTTCCAATCTGCCTGTCGCATCAGGAATACCTATATCTATTTCACGGTCAAAACGTCCGAAACGCCGCAATGCAGGATCGATGGAATTAGGCCTGAAAAAGTGTTATTTAACATAACATTTACAATTTCTTTAAGGTATTCTAAACTATATTAGGTACCAAGATGCTTTACACTCATAACAAAATTATTTTATTTAATAACAGCAAAATTTTGTTTCTCATTTAAAAAACAAAAGTTGATAGCCTTATCATGTAAATTTGGCTTTATAAAAAATGTTTGTTTTGTTTGTAAAAAAATACATTAAAAATAATTAAAGGTTTTATACGAATGTTTTTGAAAGCAATAAAGAAAAAAAACATAGAAAGGCGTCTTCCCAAATTTACCCTCTATACTATAATTGTAAACAACAAATTTTTAAAGTCTACAAATAAGTATACAAGTATATAAATGATTCAGTATTAGAAAGTCGTTTTTATTTTATTTGTATAAGTACTGTAATCACAGTAAGATACTTTAGAAAACAAAATATTACATACCTGTTAGTGGCAGCCATAACAATTACATGTGAAGTTTTCTTCATGCCGTCCATAAGTGTCAACAATTGTGAGACGATACGTCTTTCAACTTCTCCATGAGTTTTCTCACGTTTTGGTGCAATGGCATCCAACTCATCAATAAAAATAATAGCAGGACTATTCCTGTCTGCCTCTTCAAAAGCCTTACGCAAATTGCTTTCACTCTCACCAGCCAACTTACTCATAATTTCCGGACCGTTTATCAAAAAGAAGAATGCACCAGTTTCATTCGCAACGGCACGCGCAATTAATGTTTTACCTGTGTGACAAAAAACAATTTTAATTTTTAGATTTATATTGTGCCTCATTTCAATCATTAATTTAATAATAAAATGGAGCTTGCACATATATAATAATATTAAATGCAAGTTATTAAAAATTTATTTTTATGGGATTGATCTGATTCTTAAAAGGTGGATACCAATGTCCGTTCAATGTCAATTCTATAACTCGATTATTCTTTTAGGAACTTATTTATATGATGCACAAAATCAAAATTTGTTGTCTATATTTTTTGTTTATTTGTTTGTTGTACATCATTCCTAAATAAGCCCATGATATCTGGATTTTGATATATTTTTGAAATTAGGCATTACAAATAAAATATTTAAAAAATGAAACCATTTAAAATATGACAATCTTTACTCAAAATAATAAATCTTAGAAACACATGTCTCCACACATTTACTACTGACTAAACTTTATGTTTGAGTCCGTGGTCCTAATCTATTCAAATGGCAGCAATGTGTTAAAAGGAGATTATAAAAAAATTAATTTCCTTTCATTTTATTTATCTATAAAAAATTGCTCTAAAAGTATTGGAGTAAGAGCATTGGCAGGATTTTTATATCAAAACTTTAAAGGTTATTATTAATTTAAAATTTACCTGTTCCTGGTGGTCCATACAATAAAATTCCCCTTGGTGGCTTGACACCAATGGCTTTAAATAATGACGGATGACGTAATGGTAATTCAACCATTTCTTTAATCTGAGCAAGCTGTTTCCTGCAGCCTCCGATATCATCATACCCTACG
Organism: Tachinus sp. AB-2021; assembly: GCA_030264575.1. Lineage (NCBI taxonomy): Eukaryota > Metazoa > Arthropoda > Insecta > Coleoptera > Staphylinidae > Tachinus > Tachinus sp. AB-2021. The sequence goes on along the minus strand of JARJEC010134691.1, from coordinate 5,387 downwards.
GCATTTAGCACTTCCTCTTCTTCCTCACGTTTAATTGGATCACCATCGCAATGGATAATAGTATCCGGTGCGACTATACAGTACGGAGACGGATCCGTTTCAACTACTTTGAATTCAATAGCACGCATACCTCCTCGAACAACAAACACATCTTCTCTGTGTATCGGTCTGTATGCTTCCAAAAAGTACGGCTTTAAGTACACTTCAAACAGATTTCTGAAAATAAATTAAATTATAAGTTATTTTATAAAAAATATAATAACAATAACATTAGTTATATAAACAAAACATAAAAAATAACAAAATAGCACAACAAAAATCAATAAATATGTAAAGAATTATATTTAAAGCTTTCAAACAAAACCTGATAAATGGAAAAAACAGTTTCCTTTGTCAAATCAGATCAGAACAAAAAATTGGTTTATTTTGGTTCTGTACATGTTCAAATAGGGCTTTTTGCCTCAATTGTTTTTAACATATGTAAAAAAATACAAGCAAATGCAAAAAAACATTCACCCGGAACAAGAACCGGAACCAAACTTTAAATTAAAAATTAAAACAACAAATATTACGGTTTAAAGCCCTGGATTTCTGTTTCTCAGTACCGTTTCATGTGCATTTAGTTAGGTTCTAGACAAAAACACTAGCAGTAAGAGACTTCATTGATTTTCATGAATAAAGTGGGTGAAATGAGAAAACAAAGGACAATGAAATCGATTACAATAGACGAAATGTTAACCTTAATCTATTTTCCAAAAAACTGCTCACACGCAGGTTTGCACTATCACCAAAGATATGTAAAAATATCATTGTTTTGTGTTCTACAAGTAAATGAAAAAAATTAAATAATAAAAATTTAAAACAAGTAAATATGCACAAAGAATTTCTAAATTGACATTTCTCTGAAGGAATTAAAACATTTTTAAGCATTTAGAAAAGATTATAAAGAAACTAATAGAAACAGTCTAAAAAAACCAAACTCACCGCTATCAACATTGTATATAATATAAAAAAATTTAAGTTTTTGCATCAAAATTCACCAAATATCTAAATGTGTGAATTATTTTAAACAACCCTGTATAAAACATATCAAATATAGAGTTTTTGCAGGAAATTCACAAACCTCAACCATTATTGTGAACATAACTGTATAAAACTTATAAAATCAGATGTTTTTGCAGAAAAAATCATCGAATCTGTAAAAATGTCCATTATTTTGAACAGCCCTGTATAAAACATAAAAACCAAAAGTTTTAGCAGGAAATTCACCAATCTCTAAATATGTCCAATATTTTGAATAATCCTGTATAAAAATATGACAATTATTTTGATCTACCATATATAAAACATATAAAATCTAAAGTTCTTGCAAAAAATTCATCAAATATCTAAATATGTCCATTAATTTGAACCTGTATAAAATATATTTGTCCATATTTTTTAACACTGTATAAAATCGAATTTGTTACTTAAGCATATGCCAACAACTTACAGATACAAGATTGTAACCTACACTGTTTGTTCATTTTGTAGGCATACATGTATACAAATAAAATTTAAAACAAACTTGTTTGATCATCTAACAATGACTTTTCAAGTATTTAACGTACATGTTTGGATACAAATTAATACCCTTGTAACAACAAATTTGAGTGCAGATAATTTTATTAAATATTTGTGCAATTATAAAATGCACATATGGCAAACCAACATGCAATAGTGAACAAGTGCGCACGTCAAAGTCATAAGAATCGTCATATACGTCAATACGCAATGAAGATCAAATTTTGAAAATTGAAAAAAAAAGAAGTCGACTATTCAACCATGTTGAAGGTCATTTTCCTAATCACTCATTTGTGCCAACATATCATATACAATCATGGTTCTATATTATACAATCATGATGCTATAATGCAGCAGTGATTCATGTTTGTATAAACAAATGTAAGAAACTTTGTTTGTCATACTTGTGTTAACATCTAGTTTGGATACAATTTTTTATATTCATTATGAATGTGCAAACAAATTACAGAAACTTGAAGGCTCGTATAAAGGGCACTTTATACACAGCTACTGATTCACCATTGCACAGGGAAGATGTTCTATATGCATAACCCAGCCTAATTCGTTTGCATTCACTTACTGCATTTATCCCCACCACCAACGTGATTCATTTGATTAGTTTTATTTTATCAGGTTCAGTACCTGACTATAAAAGTTTTACTTAAATGTCGTTAAATTTACAAAAATCCATTGAATATTTTTCAACATGCAAGATTTAAATTTTTCTCAAAAACTGGGCTTTCCAAAGTTATAATGTTCATAAAGCTAAAATTTAGTATAATATTCAATTACCCAGTAAGGCCCTCGACGGTGTCATCAATCGGAAGTACATGAATTCGTTTTCCATATTTGACATCGGGACAGGCTTGTACAGAAACAACGTCGGATAGACGAACCCGTAAATTGTTTCTGACGATTCTGTTCATGCGGATCTTTTCATCTGGACAGGTTTCATCAGAGAGAACAATGCACACAGTCTCCTTCCTCCTCTTGCCTTTCAGCAAAACAGTGTCACCCCTGAACAGTTGCAGCTCATCCATTTTGGCTTGCGATAGAGCCACGACTGAATTGTCATCGTTGACAGCTTCTTCCACCAAGAGCCTGTTTGGACGATCCTTCTTCCGAAGAATCGCAGTAGCTAAATCATCTGGACTGAAAAAATAAAATAACAATGATAATATTGCTACACAAATTCGAATATCTATTCGAATTTTTTATTATAAAATATACAAATATTTTTTTCCCTTTCCTTTTTATTTTTAAAAATATCACTGTTGCCAATTTGCTATCATAGGCAAATTTTTGTGACTTACTATGATAAGGCCGTTATAGTAGTAACTGTTACTATTATGGCCTCAGCAATAAACGTCATCAAAGTTTACTAAATGTTACCCAGCTCGCGAGTTAGATTAGGCATGGTTAGTGTATTTAGAGAGTGGGTATTCAACTGATCTAACCATGAGTAACTACAAGTGAAAGCATAGTATGTCACGAAAACCAGTTTCGTATAAAAAGCCGATAATGTCGCCAAATTTCGATATTACTATAGGCCATCTTGAATACTAAAAATACTAGAAAAATTCTAATTTTGCAAAATAATTTTGATAGTGCCTAATAATAACAAATTTTGTGGAGAAATAATGCCTCATCATATATGATGAAATCTATTCACAAAACAAATTATCAATAAAAAAACATTTTACGAGACCGGATAGTAAAGTTTACTGTATGTAAAAAAATATTATATACAGCGAAATCTCCGTTAAGCGGACACTGACGGTGCAACTGATTTTTTCCGCTTGTTGAAGATGTCCGCTTAAAAGAAAGTCCGATAAAAACGTAAATGTATGCCGGTGCATTCTGAACTGTCCGGTTATAAGAGTTGTTCACTTATTAGAGGTATTCGCAACCAGAGATTTCTCTGTAGTATTATCGGATGAAGATATCGTTTTTTCTTATAAACATGAATGACTCATTATTAAACATCGATTTAAAACAAAACATCAAAAATGATATTTCATCATTTCTATAAGTGAAGAACTTAACCTAAGTGTGACGATTCACTTTTCAATCACAAAAAAACTGTAAAATGCAATTTGTGATTATTATGTGTATATAAATATTAATTTTAGACAAAACATAGCTATAGATAAAAAAATACAAATCTTGTTCTTTATAATGTATCACATAAATGCGAGTCATAAATTGAGTAATTCCCCTGGACAAAATGATATCTTAGTTATCACAAGCAAACCATGAATAAGATAAACAATTTAGTAAAAACAATTTCTGAAACTGTTAAGTGAGACTTTAATTTGTATTAACAAAGAAAATTATTTGTACAGATAAAATTACTTGTTCAATTAGATTAAATTTTAGTTGCATAATATTAATAATCATTTTTTGCTTGAATTTAATAAAAATCCATGAAAGGTTAGAAAATAAAACCTATCCAACCAACACCTACACAACTCGTACACTAATAATAACATGTAACGCCAATAATTGTGTTATTGATTGCATGCATTGTATGTTTGCGTTCCGCTATGAAAATGAAACGATTGGAATAATAATTTTTAGAAGAATCCACCATGATGACAAGTGGAAAAATATAAAAAAGTGAATCAAACGGCGGACGCTGTCCGGCCGGTGCAGGCGAAACTATTTAATTAAAATTAATATAAATCTTACTTCTTTCCATCGGCCATCCTTGTAGATTTCAGCTAATATTCCCTCTTGCGGACAGATATATTTCACCACTGACCAATCTATCTGACAATCGTTAATAATTGGATAGCCTTTCGAATATCACAAAACAGCAACTGCTCATCAAGTGACGATCGTTAACGAATGACGTTGCCGTTTTTATTTTTGCCCAATAAGCGTCGCCATTTTGTGCAACCATATGCGAACAAAAACCCCAAATATAACCAGATTTTTGTCGGTGTAAAAGAAATCTATATACTAGAACAATGGATTTGATCAAATTATAAATAATGTTTACAAAGTTTGTAATTTATTAAACATTTAATCTTTAACATTGTTTTATTGATTTATTTTTTAAACATAATTTTAATTTGGATGACTGATCGATTTGTGATTGGTTGATAATTTTGCGGGAAATTTAAAATAATCAAACAAGCTGCAATTTTTTGTTTCTGGTTGGATGCGATAATTTTGTTTTGTTCGAACGTGAGGTTGAGGCAATCCTTGCACCATATCTTTTAAAATTTCTCAGACGTCGTATAAAATTTGGTTGCATGGACGTTAGCAGAAATTTATTCAGGGGAAGATTCAGACCCAGATTCCTCTAAATTATTAATGTACATAAAGAAATACCTAGCAGCATTTATTACACACATTTGAGTTGCTGCGCTTGTGTGCTATGACTTTGACTGCATTGACTTTGTGTCAAACGACTCAAACAAAAGAAAAAAACAATATAACATGTTTCTCACTTTTTGTTTATCAGTTATTTTTGTTTATTTTTGGTTTAGTTCTTTCATTTTTATCAATTATTTTTTATATACTTTATTTATTTTAACCTACCATAATATTTTTTTTCATTTTTATTGTTTTGGTTGGTTATGAACGATCACCGTTCAACGAAATAATATAATTACATTTTTACGATATTTCGTAATTTTGACATAATATTTTATAATACTTAGCGAACATTTTGCTTTATTTGAGATATTTAAAAATTAATGCAAGCATTTTGTGAATTTGCATAATATTTAGCAACGTTTTGCTCGAGCATTTTCTGATTGTGATTTTTAATAGATTTTTTAAAGTTTCTAATGTATTTTAACGTTGATCATGTT
>JARJEC010134665.1:0-10306 GCA_030264575.1 Tachinus sp. AB-2021 | reverse complement strand
TCACCACAAGGGCGAAGGAAAAGAGGGCGCCCCAGAAAGACATGGATCACCGATATTCAAAGATCACTAAGTGAATGAAACATCCCAGAAGAGCTGTGGAGAGATAGGAGGCAATGGCAAAGAGAAATCGGAAAGCGTCGACAGACACTATAAAACCGACCAATATATATATATATATATATATATATATAGAAATATGATAGGCACCCCTAGAGTCACTTTGCGCGCTTCTGATTCGGTTGAATTTATGTTAATGTACTGACGGCGGTTTTCAAGATGTCAAGATATAAGACATATGCAGTTTTTATTGAAATTTAACGATTTTCATTTTTCTAACAAAATTTTAGGTGATATACAGTCAAATGCTTTACTACGGCCACACAATAATTTTAATGTAGTTATAAAATAAAGACATCACGCGATACACATTGCAATTGAAAAAATAAATATTGATTGTGCTACTGAATATAAAATAGTCTTTTTCATTCTATTTAAAAAAATTTAAGGTTAGCAAGTTTAACAGTTTTCATTTTGCGACATGTATATTTGTTTTACAAGTTATTATGTCCATATATATAAAACCATTTTATATTCAGTAAGATTACCAGCATTAATTCTTTTGTTTGCAATGTGTTACACGTAAATCAGTTGTCTCATAATGTGGAAAATTGTCTGTTTTGATCGTTGGAATTCGTTTGGTGATTAAGTTTAGAAAAATGCTATAACTACAGTATAATCGAATATCTTAATTTCTCTATATAAATCACTAAGCGCCAGCACAACTTATTAAAAATTTTACAAAAATCTTGAAGTTTTTAAAAGCGCAACCTTAACATGTGCAAATAGATAATTTAATTAAGTGTTTTGTAAAACCGTTTAGGCGACGAAATATCATTGGTTCTATTTTGTGTCAATAAATATTGTAAAGAAAACGAGAATGGCGTCGCGGGAGGCCTGGTAGATGTAAAACATCAAAATCCAATTTTCATATAAAGATATGCAATTTGGTGCTCCATATTCATATATTCATATTCATATTCCATATCACTCATGGTATTCTTTGATACTGTCAGTAAAATAAATGGTATTTTTTGTACAAAGTTTATGCCGTTGAGACTGACTTATTATCAAGGTGAAGATGACAACTCTTGTTCTAACGTGCTCAGGTCCCGCGCTTTATCGGCCCCGCGTTTGGTCACTTTTACAAATTTTTAGATTCAAGATAAAATCGATTCTTATTTGTAGCTATTTTATCAATAGAGATCAAGATAGCAAAGTCAATATATTTTAACATGTTTCAGTAAAACTACTAGAGGTATTATGAAGTTAATAATAATATTATGTAAACATATACAAGAAGTATTTTCTAAGGGATTAGGTCCGCATTTTTTTTAACCAAGACCGGTAAAAGCTTCCACCGAACTTAACATGCTATTTGACTTGCAACTTGCTACTCTTGCTGTTTATTATTTGCGTAGTTTGAACTAGCCTTTAAACCTTTTTTCTATAAAATTTATGAGGACCTTTTCGTTGTCAACTTCTTTTTTGTTCTTGTTTCACATTTATATTGTTGATGATTTTATTAATCTAAATGTCCCAACAATAAAACACTTTTTTTATTTCCTTCGCGCCTCACAGTTTGAGAATCGCTGTGTTAATGCATGCAATTTACATATGATATTAGTAACTTCATCGTTTTCTATGGAGTTTAAAATTAATGTATTTACTATAAAGGTATTGACATTGATTGAAGATCTTTGAATTCCTACCAAAAACACAATACAAATTTTAGGATGTTTTTGTTTTCCAGGTTTGACATACCTGGATATATACACATTATTTGTTTACAAATTTCATTTCCCAAAAATTGTTGAAAAATGCAGTATAAAAAGTCGTATTGTAAAATTTCTAAATTGTTTTTGGTGGAAGATTTAAAAATCTTCAATCATTGTTGATACATCTGTATATTATTTATTATAGAATTTAATCAGTAACAAACAAATAATGTAAAAATAGATTATAATATATAATAATTCTTAATTAATATATATTTATTATTGCAGCTACTATATTACAATATAAGCAATTCGAGTTTATAAAAAATGCTACATTGCATCAAGAGTATTTTTACTTCAATATTAGTGTTCACCCTAAGATATAATAATTTATAAATTTAAATTTATTACAAATTTTTATTTAAAATTAGTTATAAACAATATTCTATACTAATGTTCTTTGATATATAATAAACAAATCATTAAATAAAAATTTACAAATAATAGTATTTTTTAATAGTGCTATATTAAATGACAAACAAAGTATTGTAGAGCATTACCCATATATAATTTATAATTTTAAAAATCTTTTATCACAATCATATTCTATATTACAACAGTATATAAACAGTAAATTACTTTAGGATTTCTTGAATTTCGATCATGGACTTCGATTTAGTTTCAGGTACGCAGAAATAGATGAACACAATTGACAGTACATTAAAAGCACAAAAGAACCAATAACAACCGGATAATTCAAACGCAATGACCATATCAGATAAAAATTCTGTAATTAGAAAAGCAATCAAAAATGTGATTGAAATTGTTATGGATGAGGACAACGACTTCAATTTAGGAGGAAATAATTCTACCATATATAAAAATGGTATTGCGCCAAATCCAATAGCATATGATATTAAATAAATAGCTAAGAATAGACATTGCAACCAAGTTAAATTAATCTCTTCATTCTGTTCAACTATTACATAATTATAAACACCTAATGCTAACTGCGAAATGGCCATTCCCACTGCTGACACGATCAATAACAGTTTTCTCCCCTTTACTTCTGCAATAAAAACGATTGCTGCACCGACAATAAGTTGTAATGCTGTAATTATTGCATAAAACGAATTTACTGATATTTCTGAATATTCTAAAATTGGTTCTTGAAACCATAGCAAGTAAATGCCCGACATTGATTGAAATCCTCCTAATGTGACAGTGATAATTAATGCTTTTCTGTAACAATGTTCTTTATATAAACATTTCCAAGTCAAGTTCGCGTATTTATCATGAATATTACTTATATCTGAAAATTCATTTTTGGTAAATACTGTTTCGTTTAATTTTACCAGTACGTTTTGAGCTTTTAGTTCCTGCTTCTTAGAAATTAGATATACAGGTGTTTCTGGCATACAAATTTGAAATACAATCACAAATATTATAATACAAGCAAGACATATTGCAGCTAATACTAAAGGAGATAAAAATTCTAAAGCAACGTAATGAGCAAATAATCCAATGCTGTAATGGTAAAATATGGAAATAACCATTTTTCCTCTTAATAATTCAGGTGATATTTCACACACATAATTTGGTACAACAACAAATGTACTTCCTGCAGCAAATCCTAGCAATATTCTAGCTGCATAAAATATTGAGTCCTCTGGATTTGATTCGTATATTATCATTAAGATGTTTGATAAGATAAAAACGCCGCCAGTAACCAATAATGTATATTTTCGTCCCAATTTTTCCATTCCTATGCCTCCTAATGGGGATCCAAATACCATTCCCAGTAGAAAATAAGAGTTTATCCTATTTCGTGGCCATGTTAGTGTCAATCCACACGCGATTGATAACAGGTTTGCTAAAACATAAATAAATAAAGCGGTGGTATATGGACACAAATAAACAAATTGAAAAATATTTACGGTAAAATTAAAACTTTTTACAAATGGTAAAATATTGCTATTTAATAATATGATTAACCTTAGAATGTCCATCTCTACTTCTAACTACTAACAGAATGAATTTTATCAAATATCAAACAAAATAGATTATTATAATTTTTGAAATTAAAAAAAAAAACATTAGATACAAACTTTGCAAACTACCATCTAATGATCATTAAAAAAGATTTTTCCGCATTTTTATGCTATATCTACAACCAGCAAATCAGCTATTAAAATTTGTAGAGGACATGGTTTAATCAACTGTATACCAAGGGATTTCAAACTATTACTTCTATATTTGCGATATTCTGACAGTATTGTTTCTGAAGGTAAAACAGGTGTGTAATGATATTTTTTAAAGAAATGTTTGAGCTTATTTTACTAATCTCAAACAATTTTAAAAACATTAATAATTGTATCGTAATTGCCAATAGAAGTCTCAGCTAACGCAATTTGTTCTAAGCTAGAGATTTAATAATGATAATAATCTCAATTTTAATTTCTCACAAATTAATGTTACTGAACTGCAATAAAGGTAGAGTTTGAAGTCAATCCGAGAACCTTTGCGTAACATAGGGTACTATGGCATTCTAGGGTAAAAAAGATTTAATTTTTAATAAAGATTCTAATTACTTAAAAATTATTCTTTGTATAAAACATTACTTTGTCGACAAGGTAATTTTTTATATAAAAATTAAAGTAGAAGGACGAATATTTAATACATTAAAAACTATTGTTCTTATGTAGTTAAAACTTCATGAACATCAAGTCATTAAATAATGAAAATCTTATTATATTCATTTTTTAAATTTGTTTATAGAAGTTTTTTATTTTTTTTACTCTAAAATCTAATTACATATTATTATATATTATTAGTATGCAGCCACAATTTTTAAGAAAAAAAGGTATTCCTAAAATCAACTGTTTTTAACCCTAATCAGTCACGGTGGGGTCTCTAAAACCCCATCAATTATAAAAATTCTGTGATTGTCTAAACAAGCGGAAAGTCAATAAAATAGTTTGTCGCCACAATGTAATTTCAGTGTGAGTCAAGTGTTTCCTAGAAAAAGTTTTGTCGCGTTTATTTAAAACAAGGATACACATTATAACGGTAATTATATAGCAATGTCTTATTAGGCTAAATTAAACCTCAGTATGACTTATACATAAATTATATTTGTTTGTCTTTTTTTGCAAAATTTTAGTAAAATGGTATCTTCCTCTCCACGATCGACGCCGTGCATTAACTAAATGTAAATTAAAAATAGCGGCAAACAATATATTTACCGCAAAGAGCATCTTAGAAGATGTTTTTGGTATAAACTCAGATTCAAATGAAGGCTATGTAGAAAAAAGATAATAATAAAAATAATAATGACAATGATGATCAATAATGACACTGACGATGCAGAAGCAAAATCTTGCAAAAAAGCATTTGATATTCGAATTTGACATAAAATTATTAATTTAATTGTTTTTCATACAAATGAAGACATGTCTGGAAAACTTGTCGATTCAAACAAACAAATTTACACAAAAAAATCAATTCAATAGAAATCAAAGCCTACATGTTGTATTGGTATTTTAGATAAAATAAAATTCTTTTTAAGTTTTTTGTGTGTTTTTATAATACATACAAATATTATTAATAATTAAGAAGTGGTAGTATAGCGCTGGAAACTAATTTTTAAATTATAATTATGTGAAAGGCAGTGTTTTTTTACACCCCAGTGTGACTGTTATGTACCTAAAACTAATAACTGTGACCAGCCATGGTTAAGAGTTTAGTTAAATAAACATAAAAAAGGCGGTAGCTCCAATTCAACAAGATATTTTAGTCTGTTAATATTTAGTAGTAGTTGCAAAAAATTTATATCTAGCGAGCTAATGCAGATAATCACCAAGGTATGCAAAACAAGTTATTTACAGGAAAAACACAAAAAGATGTAGAAATCCAACATTTTAGTAGAATGACAATTTTGCGAGTGCAAAAATAATATATATATATATATATATATATATATATATATATATATATATCTCCTAAACTGAATAGATATGACTATGGTGACCTAACTACCCGCGCACAAATATTGTGTCATAAAATTGTTATATATATATATATAATTCCCAAATGTGATGTTCCTGCATGAAATAATGCGCCAGGCAGTAATAATTTATTATTATTTAAATAAATCTCAACGTAATCTAATCACATGACAAGTGACATTCATTGCCTGAGGCATTATTTTTACAGTTTCATTGTGGGTAGGAATATCCAATAATTAGAAGGTATATTCAGTTTAGCGAGCGGATGTGTCATCATAAATAAATACTAGAGCACTGAATTTGACTATGGTAACCCACTCACCCACACTGGCATTGCGTCTTCCAAATGTTGGATACCAAAATAATGCATCCGGCAATGATAATTACTTGTTATACATATCAAGTTACGACGTTCCCTTTCGAGGTAGTTACTGCCTACCTCTAAAAGGAACACAAAGTACAATAGCTAAACTTTAAGTTTTAATATTTACTTTGTACTATTTCTCTCCACATCTTCTTATTCTACATACTTTTTTGCTTCTGAAATATCCTTACATTATGTACTCTCGACGATTATTCTTTAAATTTTTCTTTTTTGCATTTACTACATCCAACCAACTTACATGGTCTACCCCTGTCATTTGACCAAGATACTTTTCCATAAATTTGCTTTGCTACTTGATTCTTACTCATTCTCTCAGCATTACTAAACCAACGTAATGTACTTTGTTGGTACTAAGAAATTGATGTTCCGTTCAAACTATATTCATTCATTTATTACACACTCATTTCTTACCTTGTTCTTACGAGTCTTTCTACACACATATTTTAAACACCCCATTCCAAGCGCTATTACTTAATTTTGTGTTATTTCTGACATAACCATGTTTCAGATTCATACAGTAAAATTGGTATTAAGACTTTTTTATATAGTGCTAAGTTTGCCTTTTTGGGAAATTTTTTATTTTCTGCAATTATACACATACTTCCAGAAATTTTTATATACAGCCATCTATAATAAACATTATTTCAGTTTCTGCCACATTTATACATAGAAGCTTTCATTTGTTGCAAAATTCCAATTTAAAGCAGTCTGTATGTCTTTCTCATTAGCATAAATTATAATAGTATCGGCAGCTTACTACAACACTATTATCTTTACATTACCCATCTGTAAACCATTAACATTTATTTCTTACACATTTGTTCAAAAATATATTAAACACGAGATATAAACGCATATTTGGCTGAGTCCTTAATTTAGATTACTAATCGCTTAGTATACCATTTACTCCAAAGAACATTCTACTGTCCTCATATATAGCAGTAATGGTATTTATTAAATTATCCGCTCCATACACTTTTAAAACAGCCTATAAGAAATGTCTGCTGACTTGATTATATGTTTAATTTAGATCAAGAAACTTGCAGTACTCTTTTTTTCTTTACTGCCATACGTTTTTCACTTGCTTCGTGCATCCCGTACCTTGTCATAATACCAGATTGCAAACTCCATTTTTATACGCACTCTTTCAATCAATACTCTTGCATACATTTTTTCTGGTATAATCAACAAACTAATTGCTTGATATTTTCACACTCAGTTTTACGGCTTTATCTTTGTACAATAAATCATTTTGCAAATCAAAAGCATACATTAAATAGCTGAATTAATCTCTTAGGAGAATTGTTAATTAGTTTTGCAATACAAAACATTACAAATTTAATATATTATGTTTCAATATGTAAACATATACCGTTTAATCGTTAGATTAATTTTCCATTTAATTATTAATGGCATTCGTTACTGCCTAGTAATATTATAGTTTAAGATCCGTTGAAATATATACCTGTTATTTGAGGATGACAAAGATTTGGATTAACTTCCCCCGATTTACCAATGGGTAATATTAAATTATAAAATATATTAGGTTCCAATTTTTTTTATTATTTGCTAAAATGTTCCTCTCTGGCCCCAAAAAAGTTCCTTGTGCATCACAAGATTAGAGTGATTTTTTTATACCTCGGCTGCTGTTGGTTGAATTTCCATGTTTTTGAAATGTTTTAAAACATAACTTTTGTAAGTGCTACAAGCTAATAAAATTACGTTTTTAGTGGGTTGTTTTGTTTTCTGTAAAGATAAAGTTGTAGGCTTTGCAACTTTTGTTTAAAGTTTTTTTATAACTATTATGGAAATGCAGGTCAAAAATATTAAAAAAAACACCTCCTAAAAATCGCAAAGTTTTGGCTTGTACCACTTTTTTTGAAAAGTTGTGAAAAATAATTTGGTGCAAAAATTATCCAAAATATTTTTTGTACATTTCAAAAAACCAGAACTTAAAAATTCAACGAATAGTAACCAAAATCGCCTTTATCTCGTGACGCAAAAGGAAATTTTTATGGATTTTGCAATTCGGGAACTTCTCAGCAAATAATCACATAATTTGCAACTTTATATATTTTGCAATTTATAATTTTCCATTGGTAAATAGGGGAAGTTAATCTAATGAAGTTAACAACATTGGCACGCGATATAGCTACGCAACCCATTTGCAATTTATCAATGGTTATATTATCTAATATATAATCTTTGTCAACTTCAAATACCAGATGAGGGTATATATTTTTAATACCAGATCATGTACTATTATTATATTGTGTTACAATTTACAAGCAATACAATAAATTAGAGGAGATAATGAAATTGGCTTAGTTTTGTCAATGTTTGTGTTTTTCTAAAAAAGATCGCTTTATTGCGTCTGCAATTAAATGCAACTATTGTTTGTCTTCAATTTGCATAAATGGTTCAATTATGCCTGTTGGGTTGCATACAATGAATTAGAATAAACACGCACATTCTAGTTACTAAGCAAAGTCGTAAAAAATATCATTGTGTACGTCCGGGAAATTAGCAAAAGCAATATGCGCAATATTATTATATACTTCTAGAGAGATATTGAAGATGTTTATCGGTGGTTGCTGAAAGTGTTGACAGTTCTATAATTATTGATGCAAATGAAACTGTTTGGGAAAAACAAAAATTTATCAAAAATCAAAAATATAGAAAAGATTTCCATTTAATTGACAACAGTCGAAAAAAATTATTTGTCAGAATAACTGAAATGAGCTGCATTTATTCATATAAGATTGAAGACATATGTAATTGCCGTGCATTTAGCTCAACCAAAAACTAATAAATATGCTTTGGGCTATGTTTTTCAAAATGAAAGCTTTAATAGTAACATTTTTTACTATGAATTTGACATTAAAAGTTTTTTTTGAATTTTCTAAAGAATTAGAAAAATATGGCAAATATAGCAAAATATAATTTTACATAACGCTGACCTATTAGGTCAGAACTTCTAACACCGACTGATAAATATATATATATTAAATAATTACATTGCATCGCTTATTTTTTCAGTTATTGTATTATATAATACTAAATGCTTATAATTTGACTTTCTTTTTGTTGCTAATAAAACTGACACACGAGCCTCAAATTGATTTGTTTTCTGAACTATATTTTAAGCAGATTAAAAATATGCTAATTCCATATCCTAAAAAAAGTTTTTTTTTAAATAAATATAAAATTTCAAAATGTACCAAAATCTTTAAAATAATGATAACGGGCTTGTAAATAGGATGACCTAAACCATTAAAATAATAATTTTTATTTTACTATTTATATTTGCTTTATTTGGATTCCAATTGCAGTTATTGCATTTATTTACGAACGGTTTCTATACTCATTTAATTTTTCTTGATTGAAAAATATAAATTAAATTATTATTCGAAGATTGTAAATAATAATTATTTATAATTTAATGGAGGTTAAGTTGAAAATATTATATTATTCAAATTTTAAATGATTATTATAAGAGTGTGATAAAAGATATAATATAATTATATTTTCCGGAAATTGCGATTTTTATGATATTTCCCTGCTTACAAGACACATTTATGATATATTAATTCAATTATTTATTTGTTCAACAACAAAATAACAATCTTAAGAGTCATACCCAGTTAGTTTGGTTTTATACCCCTAATTACAAGCTTAAATGATAATAAATAAATAATTCATTTTAGTAAAATATGCCTAAAATGGAATTAAAATTTAATTGTTAGTTTTATAATTTTGAATTTTGGTTTATGGTAAAAGTTATATACAAAAAAGCAAATATTAAAATTCTAAGACTGAAACTCTGTTGTTTTGTTTGTAATTATAATTATTTATAATTCATTTATATGCAATGATGTAATTTAATTAGTCATAACAACGGAAGTGGAGAATAATTAAAAAAATATTAATCCGCTGAAAAGTGGTGCCATCAGTTGAAATAATTTTGTATTTTTTTGTTAAAATAGTCTTGGTGAGCCAGCCGCATCAACGCATTGTTGTGCGAGCACAGTGCGAATACTTAGTCTTTTCGTTGCTTTGTCCAAGCGCAAGAAAGGGTATGAAAAATGTGGGGTTAATAATATTTTAAAGGGGGGCCTCCTTGTGTTCGGTATTGATGT
>JARJEC010134646.1:0-15425 GCA_030264575.1 Tachinus sp. AB-2021 | reverse complement strand
TAAGTGAGTGCCTCCGCACAAAAGGGCAGAAAGCGAGCAGAAAAAAGTTTTAATTGCTTTTCATAATTAATACATTAAGCCTTGATTAAATCCGAGTCGGCCGACTATTAAGTTGATGGCATCGGACGCATACCGCTTTGAATTGAACCTATCAATATACATTTATAATTAATTCAAATAGTTGCAGGCGAAGATCCTTCTTTAACCAGCAAATTTCCGCCTTATTTTGACCGCAGCTTGCATGGAAATATTTAATAACATTACTTCTCGCTTCAAAGCGGATGCATTCCGCTATAAATTTGAAGCGATTTTAATAGAATAATTAATATTTTTCTTTTACAAGTTTACCGAATACTTTTGCACTTTCTGCATCAAAACATTGTCGAATTTCTCAAATAGCTAAAGGATGGCATTATTTTATTTGCGCATAGAATTTTTATAAAATTTATTTGACCATTTATACAAGTTTCAAATAATTTTAACATTGCATTACGCTTCCAGTTAATATTGATTCATTGCGTTTTTATGCCGCATGGAAATTACATAACAGTAAAGTTTTGGCTCGTTGTGCCGCCGTAGAAGTTTGTTGGAAGGGGCTGGCAGTCCCGCTTTCAAATAGTTTATCTTTAGCAGAAATGACATCTGCTACATTAGATAATGGTGCAGTTTGTCTGCATATGTGGGTCAATAGGCGATAAGGGAACAGGAAAACTAAACTTGAACGCCAGCCGAGTGTGTAATAACCATTTCGGGTTAAAGGTATTATTAGGATTTATAGAATATTACAATCATAAAATCATCTTAAGATAATTTCTATGAAATGACACTTTGATTTTATGTAGAAAAAGCAAGTCAAACGTATTCAAGATAATTAAATTAAAGCATTGTTTATTTTGAAATATTTGATTAATTTCATTGAATAAATATGCAATACTTAAACATAAACTATTTTCAACATTTAGCTTTGTTGCATACATTAAGCTTTGACTGCATCGCTTCAATTAGCATATTATGCTATTTCTGTTAAGTTACACCAACGCTTGTTGTCCTTTAAACGCTGTTTCATGCTTATTAAGTGTCACTTGAAACGGGGTTGAATGTTAATGCATTTTTGCCGGACTTACTTAATTCAAAACAAACTTGCGATGCAAAATTCGAGTTGCTCGTTCCATCAACTGAATTGTAATTCAAAGCGAGTTGCATTTGTGAAGTTTAGTTATTAACACTAAATGTAAATAGTCCGGCAGTGTTTCACCGCAATAAATATCATGTTTAATTTAATCTAATTATATAAATAGTGGATGTTATGTAAATGGCATAAAATATGGAAAGATAATTTTATATCGATTTATTTAAGAGAAGGCTGAAGCAAAAGTTAGAATTATGTTTGAATAGTTATTTGTATATGCTACATTGTTGGACGCGTCAAAAAGTTGCTAGACGAGCGAGAGATGCTTGCATCAGGTATTTTGGTAGTGGTGAACATTATTTAGCAGGAAATTGATTTATATGTATTTACAGTGACAGTGAAAATTTCGAAATTTCGAACAGTTTTTTTTTGCAGAACAGAGCTATAACTTTTAGTTGCAGTAACTACAAACTTTCTGGATGCAAATGCTGCCAGATACATTAACTTTCAGATATAGACGCCTACAACATTTTTTGTTTCGTCTAAACGGATTCTAAATTACATTGAATGAACCAAAAGTAGCTAGTTATCCAGATAAATTGCAAAAAACATATTTTTTTACGGAATCAATAAATATTTTCCTGGCATGTTTAGTTCTACTTCTAAGATTTCTTTAGAAATTTATAGATTTGCGACAATTTTATTTGTTTAGGGTTTTTTTTCTTTCTAGAAGTTTGGCATTTTTTAAAACGTCTAAAAGATCTTGAATATTTTAACAATTTTTATACATCGTTGCTGAATTTTTTTTTTGTTGGTATATCTTGATATTTTCTATGATTTCTTTTTAGTAATTTATAGCATTTTTTGTGATAAAATATATAAAAAATTGTTTTATTTATTTTTATTTATTATAACATTTTAATAATTTTATTTCATTAGAGTTCTTTTTTTCTTTTCTGGAATTTTGGCTTCTTGTAAAACGCCTAAAAGATCCAGATATTTTAACAATCTTTATACTTTCATGCTGAATTTTTGATTTTTTTTGTTGGTATATTTTGTATTTTCTACGATTTCTTTTTAGTAATTTATAGCATTTTTTAGTGATAAAATATATAAAACGTTGTTTTATTTATTTTTATTTATTAAAACATTTTAATAATTTTTTTTTAATTTAATTTTAGCATATTTTAAAGCGTCCAAAAATCTAGAATATTTTAACAATTTTTATACATCCTTGCTGAATGTTTGCAACGATTTGTTTGTATGTTTTGATATTTTCTATGATTTTTTTAGTAATTTATTGCGTTTTAACAATTTTATCTGCTTGTTTTTTTTTTCTTTTCTAAAATTTTAGCTTTTTTGAATCGTCTAAAAGATCTAGAATATTTTATCAATCTGTATACTTGGTGAATATTTTTGTTTGTCTTAATATTTTCTATAATTTTTTTAGTAATTTATAGGTTTTTGACAATTTTATTTGCTTAGAGTATTTTTACATTTCTTGAATTTTTGCATCTTTTAAAACGTCTAAAAGATCTATAATATTTTAACAATCTATAGACTTCCTTGCTGATTTTTTGCAACAAATTTTTTTCTATTTTTTTTTTTATTTTATCATGATATTTTCCATGATTTCATTATAAATTTATAGATTTTTGACAATTTTATTTCTTTAGAGTTTTTGCAACATATTTTTTTATTTCTTTCCTGGTATATCTTGATATTTTCTATGGTTTTTATAGTTTCTATTTTTTAAATTTGCCTTCTTTTAAATTGTCTAAATGATCTTGAATATTTTAACAATATTTATACTTCCTTGCTGAATTTTTGCAACTTGCTTTTTTTGTTTTTTTTCCTTGATGTTTACCAGGATTTATTTAGCAATTTATAGATTTTTGACTTTCAATTTTTTTTTTTAATTTTGGCATATTTTAAACCATCTAATAATAGATCTAGACTATTTAAACATTTTTTGAGACTTTTTGAAACTTATTTTGTTTTGTTTTTTTGGTATATCTCAATATTTTCTATGATCTTTTAGCAGTTTGTAGATTTTTGACAAATTTATTTGCTTAGAGTTTCTATTTTTCTATTCTAGAATTTCGGCAATTTTAAAAACTTCTAAACGATGTAGAATATTTTGACAATCTTTATACTTTCTTGGTGATTTTTTGCAACTTTTGTTTTGTTTTTTTCTTCCGGTATATCTTGATATTTTTTGTGATTTCTTTAGCAGTTTATAGATTTTTGACAATATTGCTTACTTATAGTTTCTTTTTTTCTGGAGTTTTGGGATCTTCTTAAAGTTCTAAAAGATCTCGAATGTTTTAAGAATCTTTATACTATTTGTGAATGTTTGAAAGTTTCTTTTTGTTTTTTTCTGGTATATTTTGATATTTTCTATAATTCCTTTAGCAATTGATTGATTTTTGACAATTTTATTTGTTTAGAGTTTCTTTCTTTTTTCTAAAATTTAGCATTTTTTAAAATGTCTAATTTTAACAATCTTTAGACTTCCTTACTGAATTTTTGCAACTTATTTTTTTGTTTTTTTCTTCTAGTATATCTTGATATTTTCTATGATTTTTAGATTTTTGAGTTTTATTTGCTTAGAGTTTCTTTTCTCTAAAATTTGGTATCTTTTAAATCATCTAAAAATCTAGAATATTTTAACAATCTTCATACTTTTTTGGTGAATTGCTGCAACTTTTTTTTGTTTCTTTTTTCTGGTATATCTTGATTATTTTCCATGATTTCTTTAGCAATTGCTTTTGGCAATTTTATTTGTTCAGAGTTTCTATTTTTCTAAATTTTTGCCATTTCTTAAAGCATCTAATAGATCTAAAATATTTTAACAATCTTTGGACTTCCTTTGTGAATTTTTGAAACTTATTTTGTTTTGTTTTTTTCTGGTATATCTTGATATTTTGATGATTTTTTAGCAGTTTATAGATTTTTGAAAATTTTATTTGCTTAGAGTTTGATTTTTTTTCTAGAATTTTCGCTTGTTGTAATACGTCTAAAGGTCTAGAATATTTTAACAATCTATGGCCTTCCTTGTTTATTTTTTTTTGTTTTTGCTTTTGTTCATAGAAATATCATAGAAAATTTCATGATATAAATTATCAATGATTTCTTTAGCAATTTATAGATTTTTGACAATTATATTTGCATAGAGTTTTTTTTCCTAAAATTTGGCAACTTTTAAATTGTCTAAACTTCTAGAATATTTTTACAATCTTTATACCTTCTTGGTGAATTGTTGCAACTTTTTTTGTTTTTTTTTTCTGGTATATCTTCATATTTTCCATGATTTCTTTAGCAATTTAGAGATTTTTGACAATTTTATTTGAAAAAAAATTTATAGATCTGTTATTTTTCTTTTCTAATTTAAGTTTTATATTTGAATGTAATGAGTTAGTGCAATCCAAAAATACATTTGAATGATTTTCATCTACTTTAAAACATGCTAAAATATCGTTTACATATCTATACTAAAATTTAGTAAAATATTTAAATTTCCATAAATGCATTTGCTAAAAGTGGTGAAATAGTTCTACCCATTGGTAAACTATCATTTTGTAAATAATATTTATTACTAAATGAAAAACAAATTTTTTTCAGTGCAAATTTTAAAGAGTTGAATAATTTCATTTCTACGAAGAACTGATTTTTTGTTAGTATTTAAAAAAAATGTTAATAAAGAAATACGTTCTTTGGGACAAATTTTACTAAACATATCAGAGTTTGTTTAGTGTTTCTTAAAATATTTTTCAGTTTTATTAAACCGTCTTTCATAACTTTTTTTTAAATTCATTATCATTTGGTAGAGTTTTGACAGCGTTCTTTAATTTAGTTAGGTAGATTTCTTAGATTTGTGACTTTCTTGGTGTCTTTTTTTCCTTTCATTTTTGCATGCATTAAAAAGCTTTTTTAAGTTTTTTTAGACATTTTTGCAAATTTCAGTAATTCAATCAACAGTTTTTAAAACTTCTTGGTAGCTTTAAAAACTTTTTGGCATTTTTTTTAGACTTGCAATAATTTAACAATTTTGCAATAGTTTGAGTAAAGCCATTGACCTCGAGATTTTTATCCACGTTTATGTGGGTAGATGTGCGTTAGGGGTTGTTATTTTAAAACTTTGCCTCCGATATCTAGAGCAGCATTAATTATTTCCCAATATAAAATATTACTTGTAGACAGGTTACCCATCCAAGCTCTCACCGTGCCTAACGTTGCAAAATTTATAATAAAATATAATATTCGACTTTGGAAAAAGATCCCTAACTATATGAGACACGTGAATTAAAAATAATACAGAAAAACAAATTTAAAAAGTAATATAAAAAACTAAATAAGTTAAAATAAATAAATAATTGAATCCTGAAACAAATACAATTGAACAATATAATGAAATAGTCTAAAATCATATATAGATGCGTTTCGAAATTTTAATTTTAATTTTTTAAATTTTCTTTGAATCACATTTTACTTTTTAAATTTTTAGTATTACATTACTAGTAGTACTGGTTGTAATACGCAAGTTGCTTTTATATTATACGAAGTAATTTGTTATTCGTCTTTGTATGAAGACGTCTTTACACAAGTTAAACGATAAATTCGTTTTTCTGTATTAATTATAATATTGCTAGTTTGCCACTAATCCCAAGGAAAATATAAAAAATAATTTGAAGAAACACTATAAAGCATTTATTTTTTTAATTGTTGTAAAAAAATTTTCAATTGTTCTAAAAAAACACATTCAAATTATTAATCTGTTTCAGCAATTCGACGCCCTCTGTAAAGCCGAAGTGGCATTCTTCATATCAAGGACTGTTATCAATGTAAGTACATTTGAAAAACCATTTAAAATTGTTTGGGAAACTCATCGACATCCCCAACAAATTTTGTTTTAATGCAATCAAAGTTTTTTAATAAAACGTCAATCATAACAAGACATTCGTGCCTTTCTTTGCCCACAATTTCCAAGATTAACGAGTTTCTGTTTTGCAAGACGAGGAAGAAAAAATCCACGAACTTTAAACATCACTCTTAATCAAAGAACACAATGATTATAATTAATTAGCGCGAGGATCTCGAGACAATATAATCGAATTTGCGAAAATAAAAAACTATTATTAAAATTATCTCATTTGTATTCATCTTGCCAATTATTTTATATTGTTTTTTTTGTGTTAATTACTAATCGCAATTCATCTGCAGAGCTCTTGAGAATGCACGCTCTAATTGCAATCAAAGCGGGAATGCTACAATTTACATGCGGAACTCTCAAGCGAATGCGAGAAAAAATCACTCCAGTCGCTCGCTATTAATGAATTAACAATTAACACGGCAGCGTCATTTAAATAAAGCCCTTTTTAACTATTTATAATTGCCCGGGGATTTTATTTTCCACTCATAGATAATTAATCTCGTTGAAACTGCAGTTTTGCATGCAATCGCAAAGTGGGGCGGAAATTTTGCCCTTTTTACGTCAGCAAATATTGCAAATAAATATAAGCCAGAGCCGAGGTTCGGAAATGTGTGCACATTTCAGCTTTTCATTAAAGTTTTATTGGTTGCAATCAGGTTTATTAAAAGTACTTAATATTACTTAAAACATTGTTTTATTAAATCGTTTATTAAAATTCGTACCGGTTAAATGGTGCTAATAATAAAACTATAAAGCCACAGGGTGTAATGTGTCTTGGCATAAAATAAGAGCTTTTGGTGGTCGGGCGCGCACTAAGCCACAGGTGAACCGCTGGGCCGGGGATTAAGCCGAAGCTCACGTTTTATGTTTAGCTTCATATTACCGAAAATTTCTTGCTTTATTCAAAGCATTTTTCCCCATCAACTGATAGATTCTTATTTAAATTTTTAAGTCCATTCGACTCCTCTCGCATAATATCAATTCCCAACCAATCCAATGATTGATATAAAATGCTTAAGTTTAAATAAAATAATTGAAATTATTTATTTTGTTAAAATATCTCTGCAAATGTTTATAAACTGGATATAATTATTTGCGCTTTGTTTTTAAAGTAAATTTGAATAATTCATTAGTTTTCATATTGGAAACAATTTTATCAGAATGAAAAGTAGTCCAAAATACCATATTTTAGTGATCTTAAGAAAAACGCATTGCAATTTTGTAGAAATTAAAAAAAAAACAACAAAGTTATAAAATGTTGTGAGACGAAAGGTATTAATTGAATTTTGACAATTTTATTTGGTTAGAGTTTTTTTTGTTTTTTCTAAAATTTTAGCATCTTTTAAAGCATCTAATAGATCTAGAATATTTTAACAATTTTTGTGATTTTTTTAAACTAATTATGTTTTGTTTTTTGGCTTTCGTATGTCTTGATATTTTTATGATTTTTTAGCAGTTTATACATTTTTGACAATTTCATTTGTTTATAGTTTCTTTTTTCTTTTCTAGAATTTTGGCATTTTTTAAAAATTCTACAATATTTTAACAACCTTTGTAATTTCTTGGTGAATCTTTTAGATTTTTTTTTTGTTTTTTTTCGGTATATCTTGATATTTTCTATGATTTCTTTAGCAATCTATAGATTTTTAACAATATTATTTACTTAAAGTTTCTTTTTTTTTAGAATTTTGCCATTTTCTGAAACGTCTAAAAGATCTAGAATACTTTAAGAATCTTCAAACTTATTTGAATTTTTGATTTTTTTTTATTTCTGGTATATCTTTATATTTTATATAATTTAAATTAAAGAAAAACCCACAAAGTTATAAAATGTTGAGAAACGAAAGTTATTAAATATTTGAAGATAATAAAATACTGTTAAATGAGATATTTAAATTTTTTTTGAGTAACCGTTTGCAATATATTATAAATTTTTTTAGTAATTTATAGATTTTTGATAATTTTATTTGGTTAGAATTTCAATATTTTTTAAAATTTTAGCATCTTTTAAAGCATCTAATAGATTTAGAATATTTTAACAATCTCTGTGAATTTTTGAAACTTTTTTGGTTTGTTTTATTTTCTGGTATGTCTTGATATTTATTATGATTTTTTAGCAGTTTATAGGTTTTTGATATTTTTATTTGATTATAGTTTCTCTTTATCTTTTCTACAATTTTGGCATTTTTGAAACTTCTAAAAGATCTAGAATATTTTAACAATCTTTGTACTTTCTTGGTAAATTTTTTTGCTTTTTTTGTTTTTTTTTTCGGTATATCTTAATATTTTCTATGATTTCTTTAGCAACTTATAGATTTTTGACAATATTATTTACTTTGAGTTTCATTTTTTCTAGAATTTTGGCATCTTCTGAAACATCTACAAGATCTATAATATTTTAAGAATCTTTGTGCATTTTTTAAACGTATTTTGATTTTTTTGTATGTTTTGATATTTTTATGATTTTTTAGCAGTTTATGGATTTTTGACAATTTTATTTGCTTAGAGTTTCTTTTTTTTTCTAGAATTTTGGCATTTTTTAAAACTTCTAGAAGATCTAGAATATTTTAATAATCTTTCTTTGTACTTACTCTTGGTGAATTTTTTTTTCTTTTCCGGTATATTTTGATATTTTCTATGATTTATTTAGCAATTTATAGGTTTTTGACAATATTATTGACTTAGAGTTTAATTTTTTTCTAGAATTTTGGCATCTTCTGAAACATTTACAGGATTACTATTATTATTATTACTAGAATTTAAGAATCTTTAGGACTTCTTTTGTGAATTTTGGATTTTTTTTGTTTTTTTTGTTTTTTTTCTGGTATATCTTGATGTTTTATATAATTAAAAATTAAGAAGAACAACAACGTTATATAGTGTTGAGAAACGAAAGTTATTAAACATTTGAAGATAATAAAATACTTTTAAATGAGATATTTCATAATTTTTTTTTGAGTAACCGTTTGCAATTTATTCTAAATTTCTTTGATAATTTATACATTTTTGACAATTCTATTAGTTATAATTTTTTCTAAAATGTCTGCATCTTTTAAAGCATTTAATAGATCTACAATATTTTAACAATCTTTGTGAATTTTTTAAACTTATTTTTTTCCTTTTTTTGTTTTTCTTTTCCGGTATATCTTGATATTTTTTATGATTTATTTATTAATTAATAGATTTTTGACATTAGTTGCTTGATCAGAGTTTTTTTTTTAGAATTTTGGCATTTTCTGAAACGTCTACAAGATCTAGAATATTTTAAGAATCTTTAGACTAACTTTGTGAATTTTTTAATTTTTTTCTTGTTTTTTTTGTTTTTCTCTGGTGTATCTTGATATTCTAGATCTAGAATATTTTATGAATATTTAGACTTTCTTTGTAAATTTTTGAATTTTTTTTTTCTGGTATATCTTATTATTTTCTATAATTTAAATTAAAAAAAAACCAACAAAGTTATAAAGTGTTAAGAAATAAAAGTTATTAAACATTTGAAAATAATAAAATAATGTTAAATGAGATAATAATTTTTTTTTTGTTAATAACTTTTTGCAATTTATTCTAAATTTCTTTAGTAATTTGTAGATTTTGCACAAATTTATTTGCTTAGATTTTCTATTTTTTCTAATATTTTAGCATCTTTTAAAGCATCTAATAGATCTAGAACATTTTAACAATCTTTGGGAATTTTTTAAACTTATTTTGTGTTTTTTTGGTAAGTCTCGATATTATTTATGACTTTTTAAAAGTTTATAGATTTTTCATAATTTTATTTGACTAGACTTTCTTTTTTAATTTCTAGAATTTTGGCATTTTTTTAAATTTCTAAAAGATCTAGTATTTCAATAATCTTTATACTTTCCTGGTGATTTTGTTCTTGCATTTTTTCGGTATATTCTGATATTTTCTATGGTTTATTTAGCAATTTATAGATTTTTCACAATATTATATTTTTCTAGAATTTTGCCATCTTCTGAATCGTCTGCAAGATCTAGAATATTTTAAGAATTTTTAAACTTCTTTTGTGAATTTTTGAATTTTTTTTTTGTTTTTTGATATTTTCTGGTATATATCTTGATATTTTCTATAATTTAAATTTAAAAAAAACCAACAAAGCTATAAAATGTTGAGAAACGAAAGTTATTAAGCGTTTGAAAATAATAAAATAATGTTAAATGAGATATTTAATTTTTTTTGATTAACCGTTTGGAATTAATTCTGAATTTCTTTAGTAATTTATAAGTTTTTGCACAATTATATTTGGTTAGAGTTTTTTATTTTTAATTTTAGCATCTTTTAAACCATCTAATAGATCTAGAATATTTTACCAATTTTATGAATTTTTGAAACATTTTTGTTTTGTATTTTTCTGGTATGTCTTGATATTTTTATGATTTTTTAGCAGTTTATTGATTTTTAACAATTTTATTTGCTTAGAGTTTTTTTTTTCTTTTCTAGAATTTTAGCATTTTTTAAAACTTCTAAAAGATCTAGAATATTTTAACAATCCTTGTACTTTGTTGGTGCATTTTTTTTGCTTTTTTTTCGGTATATCTTGATATTTGCTATGATTTCTTTAGCAATTTATAGATTTTTGACAATATTATTAACTTAGATTTTCCTTTTTTTCTAGAATTTTTGGCATCTTCTGAAACATCTAAAAGATCTAAAATATTTTAAGAATCTATAGACTCC
The DNA here is from genome assembly GCA_030264575.1 of Tachinus sp. AB-2021. Classification (NCBI taxonomy): domain Eukaryota; kingdom Metazoa; phylum Arthropoda; class Insecta; order Coleoptera; family Staphylinidae; genus Tachinus; species Tachinus sp. AB-2021. The sequence continues at coordinate 4,665 of JARJEC010134646.1, read as the reverse complement.
TTTGTGAATTTTAGAAATTTATTTTTTTGTTTATCTTGATATTTTCTATAATTTAAAATTAAAAAAACAAACAAACAAAGTTATAAAGTGTTGAGAAACGAAAGTTATTATACATTTAAAGATAATAAAATATATATGAGATATTTAATAATTTTTTTTTGAGTAAGTGTTTACAATTTATTCTAAATTTCTTTAGTAATTTACAGATTAAAAATTAATTTTTTTGTTTTTTTTTCTGGTGTATCTTGATATTTTCTATAATTTAAATTTAAAAATAAACCAACAAAGTTATAAAGTGTCGAGAAACGGAAGTTATTAAACATTTAAAACTAACAAAATACTGTTAAATGAGATATTTAAATTTTGTTTTTTTTTTTGAGTAACCGAATGTAATTTATTCCAAATTTTTAAAATAAACTCGTACTTTTTTTTTCTTTGTGTAATATTTTGAATTTTATAATGCAATAATATAGGGATCATCTTTATTATCCAAGTAACGTTGCGTATCTTTGAAAACTTTTAGCGTGCATTAGGGAGAATAGATTTAAGCAGATTCCTATTTAGAATTATGTTGGTGGATCGCTGAAAAAGGGAAGGGAGGCTCGATATTCCATTAAATTTGCACGGCCCCCTCTTCTCAGCGCTGAAACGCTTTTCATTAAAACCACTTACATGTTCGATACAAATATTTATTAGGAAAATCGGATGCCGAATATTTCAACGTATCGATTACACAGTGAGACGACCCGAACGGCGGAAGGTCGCGTGGTTTATTAATTCTCTAATGTGTACGTGACCTTTGCGCCAACTGGCGATATATTAATTTTCTTTACTAATTATTTTAATTGAATTTTTAACGCACCGAAGAAAATCAAAGCTGCTTTAAAAATGTTTGCGTTAAATCCAATAATGCAAAATCAAATCCAATCCCCATAGACGGCTTACTCCGCACAAAAGAATACTCCAACCTCATCGCTTGCCGCGCAATATCTTACTTGTTGACCCCGTTTCCTCTCCCCATAGTTTACGCGCTGCAATTTTTGAAAAGGGTTTGTTATTGATGGCGATGATTAATGTCCCGGATTGTGCAAGTTTTACCCAGTCCACGGGGGTGATAATCCGCAAATAAGCCACAAAGTGATTAGATGGATTGATGGCATAGTTGCTCTGAAAATTTAGCCCGAGTGAGACTTTCCCTTTAAAAAGAAAATTTGAAAGGAATTTTCAGTGGAGAGGGTCGGCCGCGGCATTCTTAAAGCGCTCACCCTTATCTACTCCACATGTCGATTTTTTCTGATCCATTTGCGTTGTTCTTTGAAACAAATACGTCTCGGATTAACGTATATGGAGCGTGTTAAATGTACTTTGTTTGTCTTTTGCAGCTTGTTTTTTTCCCAACGATTTATTTACTCTGTTAGTTAACATTTATTTTATTATTAGAGTAAAAAAAAACTTACTCAAAATGATCAATTTTAACCTATTTTTAATTTAACATTTTCAATTGTGAATTATTTTATATAAATTGTTGCAGAATTAATTTAATAACACGCAACACTTTGCAATTAATTAAAATAGATTTTATCCCAACGATTTATTAACTCTGTTAGTTAATATTTATGTTATTATTAGAGCAAATGATAATTTTTAACCTATTTTTACTTTAACCCATTCAATTGTGAAATATTTTATCTAAATTATTGCAGAATTAATTTAATAATACACAGTACTTTTGCAACTAATTAACATATAATTAGAGCAGTATAATTGCTTTAGTAAATCCTTCCCAATTTAATTTGGAGATTCATCCAATTTTTCATCAAAGCCACTACAATACCGCGCATGGGCTGTAATCTAGGCTAAAATAAACATTTTCTGGGATATTTTTCATATATTTTTTTGGACGTATTGTGTTCACCGAGTGATTGATTCCACTGATGTGTTACAATCGACTTGTGAAAGCGAACACAAATGCGCAAATGAAGCGGAAGAATCCCATTTAACATTTTGTTTTTCCGATTAAAATGAGCAATTTGTACATACAACTGATTTCAATAGAGGAGGTTGAACGCTGCTATACATCATATTTAAAAATGCTTTTTATATAAATCCTTGCCCAGTATAAAGTTTTATTTTAATTATTGTCACTTATTAAATTGTATTAACGTTTGGATATCTTTTAAAACAATTCACAGCGTTTTGTGACAACTTTAAAATGTTTTTGGGTGTTTCTAAACATTTTTATAAAATATTACACAAACTATTTAATACGATTTTAAAATATTTCTCAACTATAATATTTTCTCATAGCTCTTCCTATATTTTCCTATAAAAATATAACGCAATATTTTCTAAATTTTTTAAAAATTTTACAATATTTTGCTAATATTTCTAAACAGTAATATTCTCGCATAGTTCTTCGCATGTTTTCCCATAATAATATATCGCAATATTGTCTAACATTTTTAAACATTTTACAATGTTTTGCTAATATTTCTCAATAGTAATATTTTCGCATAGCTCTTCCAATGTTTTTCCATAATAATATAACGCTATATTTTCTAAAATTTTTAAATAATTTTCAATATTTTGCTAATATTTATCAACAGTAATATTCTCGCATAGCGCTTTTTATGTTTTCTCATAATAATATAACGCAATATTTTTTTAAATTTTTAAACATTTTACAATATTTTGCTAATATTTCTTAACAATAATATTCTCGCATAACTCTTCGTATGTTTTCCCATAATAATATAACTCAATATTTTCTAAAATTTTAAAACTTTTTACAATATTTTGCTAATAATTCTCAACAGTAATCATCTCTCATAGCTTTTCATATGTTTTCCTATAATAATATAACTCAATATTCTCTAAAAATTTTAAACATGTTACAACATTTTGTTAATATTTCTCAGCAGCAACAATCTCGCATAGCTCTTCGTATGTTTTGCCATAATAATATAACGCATTATTTTCTGAAATTTTTAAACATTTTATAATATTTTGCTAATACTTCTCAATAGTAATATTCTCGCATAGCTTTTCCTATGTTTTCTCATAATAATATAACTCCACATTTTTTAAAAATTTCAAACATTCTACAATTTTTTCCAAATATTATTTAACAATAATATTTAGCATAGCTCTTCGTATGCTTTCCCATAATATTATAACGCAATATTTTCTAAAATTTTTAAACATTTTACAATATTTTGCTAATATTTCTCAACAGTAACATTCTCGCATAGCTCTTCGTATGTTTTCCCATAATAATATAACGCAATATTTTCTAAACATTTTAAACATTTTGCAATATTTTGCTAATATTTCTCAACAGTAATATTCTCTTATAGCTTTTCGTATGTTTTCCCATAATAATATAAGGCAATATTTTCTAAAATTTTTAAACATTTTGCAATATTTTGCTAATATTTCTCAACACTAATATTCTCTCATAGCTCTTTGTATGTTTTTCCATAATGATATAACGCAATATTTTCTAAAATTTTAAAACTTTTTACAATATTTTGCTAATATTTATCAACCATAATATTTTCTCATAACTCTTTGTATGTTTTCCCATAATAATATAAGGCAATATTTTCTAACATTTTTAAACTTTTTACAATATTTTGCTAATATTTCTCAACAGTAATATTCTCTCATAGCTCTTCGTACAATATTAATTTGTGAGCCGTAAGAGCACATGCTCTCTCCTTTAAAGTGCTATATTGTAGTTACATGTTTATTCAAACATTTTTGTCAATAATCTGAGCAGGTGTACCTAGTTAATTTTTTGCTTTATTTTAATATGTAATGTTTTAGTGATTTTAAAGATATTGTGTATAAATTTTCAAGGATATATTGCGATAACATTTCTACATTTCAACATAAATATTTCCATCTTTATTTATCTGATATCATGTACATTTTTTGTTTTCCTATGTAAATCTATATTTTAACCTATCCGTGGCTTATGTATTGCTTGTCTTTAAAGTCATCACGACGGGCCGTGTGATGTAAAGATCTGTATCCCCGTCTACTTAATTATATACGTACGAATCTTTTAATCTAATTTATTATTAGTTTTTATAATTTTTCTTTTATATATATATATATATATATATATATATACATTTTAATTCTTTATTTAGTTGATATTAAAATTTCACAATAAAATGGTACAAACACGACAAACAAACAAATTAACCACCCCAGCCACTGACCTTTTAAATACAACGCTTAGAAATGTGGACTTGACTGATGCTAGCTTCGATACTGAAAACGATAGCATTCGTAGTATCGATTGCGCAGAATTGATAACTGAATTATCAATGCATATTTGAAATACGGACGAAGAAAATAATAAATTAAAAGAAACTATTTTGAAATTAAACAATTAGAATTGCGCAAAGAACTTGAAATCAAAAATAATATAATTGATAACATGAAATTCAGTAAAAATAAATAAACTGGTTCATGTCTCAACTCAAACCGAAACAAATGAATTTGATTTAAACACCACTAAACCAAATAAAATTGAAAATTCATTGAAACAAACGATAATGAATGAAAATATAAAAATCAGCAAAAATAATACAGTAATGGTAAAATCAAAACAAGGTTCAAATAAAATTACTAAGCAACAAGTTGTAATGTTTT
>JARJEC010134577.1:0-17399 GCA_030264575.1 Tachinus sp. AB-2021 | reverse complement strand
ATTAGTTTGTACACGTGGCAAACGGAAAATTCGGATTAAAACTGTGCTCGCGTGCGGTGCAAGTGTTAGGTTTTATGTCGAGAAAAGTTCGTGAAAGATGTCGGGATGTTAATAGATTAAGCTTTTGTTCGTGTTTGAATTTATAAAAATGCACGGAAAACTTATTTACAAAAATGCAGGTGTAAAATTAATAATAGTTAATATAGAATAACCCTGTGTAATTAAAAATATTATAGGCGAAAATCAAAAACCAATAGATGGCGCTTTTAAGATGTTCAAATTGGGTAAACAAAACACACGTGATCAGTGTCAATCAGTGTGAAAAAAAAAGAAAAAAAAACGCAAAATTTATTTATTTTCTAACCAAAAAGGTCAACTAAAGACATCTGTGCCACTAGTAAGTATATATTAGGTTAGTTTTCTGACATTTTTCGTGGATTTTGTTTTCCCCATTTAAGCAGTTCAAAATTTAACACCAGAGGTCTGCCAATTCGCTGATTTTCTCCTATCAGTTACTATACTGTGGTAGAGTTAATCTCTGGAGTCGGCAATTAGTCTCATAACAGAAATAAATGGATTAAAATGTAACAGAGTAAAGGGCATCGCACATCTGGCAGATCGGCGGCGATGTGCCGCGCTGCTTTATGTTACATTATTCTATGACGGGTCGGCAGCCGTCCGCAGTCATCGGCGTCATAGAACAATGCATAATAAAAGAGCCGCGCAGCGCATCTGCCGATCTGCCAGGTGTGCAATGCCCTTTAAGCTTTAACAATCCAACAAAATTAGTACAACAAATGTCACATTTAAAGAACAAATAAATAAATAAATAAAATTAAAAAGTATGTTTTATTTTATATGCTATGTAGAAACTTCAAAATATTTTTTTAATCGGTCAAGCTCTTGATTGATTTTTTAAAACGTCAACGAGATTAATTTTTTACAATTTCGACTAGACAAGATTTATCCACGTTTTCAAGTCTATAATATTTGTCAAGACTTTATAAAACATCGGGATTTAAAATTCTTAAAATTATTACTATTTGATTAAATACTTAAAACATTGTTCTCGATTTATAAAATTTCTATAGAGGAGTTCAAGTGTCGGGAAACGTTGCATGTTTTATGATGCAAAAAAGAAGAGAAATGATGCACTGTCTCGATTCGTTTCGACAAAAAATCTAAAAGGTCTGCCTGTCTTTAGATCTTCCAAATTTTATTATATTTCTGCTCAATATTAGTAGTGCCTTAAGCTGGACATTCACAGGCAATCCAAATAGTGTGACATCACTTCAAAGGAGTTACAAAAACTGCTAACAATACTCAAATCACATCAAGATTCCCACTCATATAACTCCATTGGATTGCTATCGTGAGACTTCGACTAACAAAACCCCCGCAAATAGCCAGCTTTAACAGTAGTGCCTTAAGCTGGACATTCACAGGCAATCCAAGCAGTGTGATATCACTTCAAAGGAGTTACAAAAACTGCTAACAATACTCAAATCACACCAAGATCCCCATCCATTTAACTCTATTGGAGTGCTATCGAGCTACTTAGACCAACAGAACCCTCGCAAATGGCCAGCTTTAACACTTTAGATGTTATTGAGATAATAGTTTTCCACCGCGATTAATTATGTTCTGATAAAACTTTATTTTGAAATAAGCATTACATATTTTATATATAAAGTAAAGTACTTTAGCGTCTTCTGGAAGAAAATTGTAAAATTTCGTTTTAGCGTAAAACTTTGGCTAAATGGAAATATAGGCCGACAATAGAAATTAATGCATCACTTGTAATTTTTTTCATATCTTGAAATATCAATGTTTCTTTTTTTGCTCAACGACGTTAGCCTTTACTATGTGATATTGCATTTTAATAAATAAAACAACTTTTTATATATCTTATGACGAAAAATATTTATTAAACTGGACTAGTTTTGACCAATTACCTGGTCATCATGGCTATCAATAGGTGGTAAAAATCGATAAAACTGCACCTTGCTTTTAAAGAAGTAGACGGCGGATTTCGTGACATAAATGTCATTTAAAATCAATTTGACATGAAGCTGACAATTAACCTGTACTTTTGTACAGAAAATGTGTAAAATTACAGGATTGTCAGCATTATTAAGTAAGTAATACATTATATATAATCATATATTAATCACCTGTAATACGCACGAGGTTGATTTTATACCAGGGTAAATTTTTATGTTGCTTAAACCAGTTTCCCATAAGAAACTTATTCTCGAATTAAGAACATAGGCAAAATCACTCCACTTTGTGTCGCGATTTTTCCATGCCATTAAATTTCGAATAATTTTCATGTGAAATAGGTTTTTTCCGCAAACAAATATTTTCCGGTAAAAAAATGATCTCTTGTGTATTAATACCTGATTAAAGCCCTGCAGCTTTTTACAATGCTATACCAACAATTAAACAATGGTTGTTGCATTGTAAAAAGCTACTGTATGTTTAATCACGCCCAATAATCATTTTTTTATTTAATGTCAAATGTCAAAAACAGTTTAGGTTGAAGTAATACTGTAATTATTTGGAAAATAATCTGGACATAAACCCATCGACCTCCAATTTTCGAAAACGTTCTACATGGCAATTAAATCATGTAAATTTGATAATAATAGCGCTCCAACTTCGCTGTCAGACTAGTAATACTTACAATACTTATCAAATTTGCCATGCTCCAAGTTTTCTCAAATTAACAGACAAAACTCGGAGGCCTCGGGATTTAATCTGTGATTAATTCTCATTAATGAATGCAAATATTTATTGTATGTATATGTGTATTAGATATATTATGTTGGCAACAATTTGTTTACACCATAGGTGTGCACTCATATTTGACATACAAATTAAGGTTAACAAATCCATGTTTTTTTAAGTATAAAATAAATATAGCTGCGTTCGGTGAAACTATTCGGTGAGATGTAGGAGCGGTGCGGTGCAATGGTTACGTGGCGTCGGTGTAGTGTAGTGTAAAAGGGAATAAACGAACGGAACGGTGGGAACGTGCGAACAGTGTGCCAGCAATAACTGATATTAATTTGTCCTTTGTGTTAATATAATTAATAAAATTGTTGTTTACATTGGTATCAAATTATTAAACAGCCAACAACATTTTCAAATCTGGCTTTTGTGATTAAATTTCATTTTTAATAATTAAATCCAATATGATTATATTAGGAAAACTACGGCGACTGATAAAAATAAAAACGACTTGAATGATTTAATAAGTTTGCTGAAATAACCGTGCGTAATTTAATGAAATATGGCACTGTTATCTTATCATTGAATGAAATGAATTATTAGCATGTCGATATCAACATTTTAATAATTGTTAACGTTAATGCATAGCTGTAAACAGAATGAAGTTACCGGCTTTTCTTTGCTTATTAATTAAAAATTAAATAAACATACTGAACATAGGCACATACACCGTTTGTGCACACACTCTTGAGGTGAGGCGTTTAGTGTAAGCAAACGCCATACGCCCTCTAGTTATATTATTGCATTCGCCAAATTTTTATCGTTTTCAAGTTAACTGCACCGTTATGCTACATGCAATGTCATGCAACAATTTTATGTTCAATTTATAAAATGCTTTTGCTTTTTTTTAGTGCTCGAGTGTTCAATTTAGCACAAATTGCGCATTTTTGCAAGTTTATTAGCACGATCTTCAATTGCTCGAGCTGTGGTTAGTGCAGACGCCAAATTTGAAACGTGATACAGATCTAACGTATTATTAGAACGTCAATCTTCATCTTAACCTGATAATGATGATTCGTTGATTGGGCTAGTTAAACTTCATTTATATCCATTTTTCCTATGTTATATGTGTCACTGTTATTGTTGTAATATAGAAAACTGCTGGAAATTAGCTGGAAATGTATAAAAAATGTGTTCAATTTATAATGCAATAAGTGACAGAACTGACTTTGTCTGTATTTTATACGGACCAAGCTTGAGCTCAGTGCATATAAATTGAAAACGCTATTAGTAAATTATTTTTAAAAACATAGTATGAAGTTTTAAATTTGAATTGTCAAATAACACGAATAATCGAGAATGGTTTTTAAAGCCTTGTGTAATGTTGCCAAATGTTTTTGATGTAACACCAATCGTTTATCAAAATTCGAATACGATTTTATTTATCAATATCTTGGCTAGTAAATGTTAATTTAAATATACTTTTAAATACGCATAAAAACTAAAATACACAAGGTTGTAAGAGTGTACTATATACGAAAAAATATTGTAAGTATGCTTACACAGCAGGGATGCGTGTGAAAAGTCGGGAGTGCTAGTGCACGAGGGTGTATGGTAAACACATCAAAAGTGTAGGTCACGTAATCACTTTTCGTACGCCTCAGAGTGTATATGTCGGCGTCAAACACTAGAATCTGTTGGTCCTTGTAATGACTAATCGTTACGGGGACTGCCGGCGAAAGTGTAACAGTCGAAATACGGTGTTTTGGTCCCTGTTTATCTGGAAGTATTTGAACAATTAGCAATGATTCAAAACTATGTTAGGTTAAATTTTGGTGAGAGTGTCTATAACTCCTGATAAACCGAGACTAATACACCGTATGTTGGCAATTCGACGAATTTTAATGGTTGGCGCCGACATATACAAGAAGTGCTGTCAAACATCTGTCAAATGCTCAAAATTGCGAGTATGGATGACAACAATAAATGTATTGTTGCTGTTGCATAACTCAAAAAGTTTAAAAGCTAGAGGCGTGACATTTGCAAAATACCTTGTAAACCATCTCTAGTTGTGTCCTCCGTAAGATGGTGAAGATTAGTTAAGTTGATTACAAGATATGAGTAGTTTTCTTGAAAAAATCGGAATTAAGTCATACTTAATGCCAAAACGGGACAATAAACCCATTATTTATAATTAATTCGAATTAAAGAATGCAATAGATTTAATTGAGAATACAAGTTCAATATTTATTTTAATATTTGTTAAAGTTCTGCAAATATTTGTTGAATATGTCGATAGAATATATTATGTTGGCAACACTTTGTTTACATTTATATATAATATAATAATAATCTTTTAGGTTGATTTGCCAAAAATAAACTAAGTATTTGACATATAAATTAAGGTTAACAAATCCATTTCTTATTGAAGTGTAATTGTCATATTCAATAATTAATAACTTGATTATTTTTTGAAAATTGATAAAATCGACCGTTACTAAGTGATAATTCATAATGCAGGATTTGAAATAAATTACTAGCTCAGTCTTCATCAGACGTTACATGGGACTCATGTAACGTCTGATGAAGACTAAGGTGCAGTCGAAACTGCAGTCACGGTGTAACTAAATAAATTGTGATAAAAAACATAGTAATTTATTTCAAATCCTGAATGTTTTTTGTTAAAAATTGGAAATTATATGCTTTGCATAAATTGTGGCGTAGGGAGGAAGAAAAAAACAAGAGGACGCATGACGTACTAACGCCATGCGGTCTCTAGTTTTTATAGGTTTGTTATAGGGCGACGAACGTATTATTTTATAGTGTTATTATGACAAATTTCTTAAAACTTCCAGGTCTATGTATTTAAATAAATGGATATTGAAAGTGGAAAGTGACTGCATCTAACGATTTGAACATAACATTAAACAATACAACTTTGAACTTTATAAACTCTGAATTAAATATTAAATTATTAATAACTTTTAACTTAATAACCAATATTAAATAAATAGTATTAAACAACGGTACTTTATTTTTTAGCCGCAACTATGGCATACTAGATCAACAAATCTATGTTTTTGCGCTATAACTTCATAAAAAAAATCGGATAACAATATTTTAGTATTTTGCATTATTTTCACGTGTATAATGCACTCTTTAAGTTTAAATCGTTCTTCCCGACTCACCTTGTATAAAATATATAAAATTTCTAAATGAATAAAATAAGATTTGCTTATACATTTGAGTATTTAATATTGAAAAAAAAAAATAAACCATACAAATCCTAGCTCTACCACTAATGTTAAAATACTCAATAATTAATAACATCAAATATTTTGAAGACTTTGTATAATTTAGATCAAGTGTTCATGTTATAATGAAACTGCTCGTTTTGAAAGTCGAAATTAACCGTTTATTTTAAATTTTAAATTGAGTTTTTTTTCATATTTTAAGCACGCTCTGTATGTATATTTATAACTAATCTGCAATCTAGCTTGCAATGTTGTAAGTTGCTTACATAATTGTTATAATCGATTAGATTGAAATAATCTATATATTTTTATAACTTTGTAAGAAAATCTATTTATATTTAAACTAATCAGTGTATAGCAGTAGACGTGCGTGTCATATTTTTGGTTGCTAAATTAATCTGTTAAACATAAAAAGGCACAAAACTCGCATAATGAATATACCATTGATAGGTATGGAGAAAAAAAACTTCGAACTTAATCGATGCTAATCTAATTTTAATTAGCTTAATATGCAGTATGATATTAAGGTTTTGCGTTCTAATTTAGGGCTTCTTTGAAAAAATCTTTAATTCTCGATGTTTGTGGACAGTACGCATATATACTTACAATAATTTTATAGTATCGTTTAATAAAAAAATATATAATGTATAAACATCATCATCGGGCATGTGATATTTATTATTACTTTTATCAATAAAAATATTTTATCAATATAAAACTGAATTTTTAACCTGTCCTGCTTTTATTCAAATTTAATATTGTTGCCACAATATGATAAAAGTGATTTATTTTAAAACTGTTGCCACTTCATCTAGTCGTGTCGAGGCAACGTAAACAGCGAATAGACTACAGATAAACGAACACGCTTCTAATATTGGGACTCAAAGACCGAGTATAATAAACGTGTTGCATCAAGAAAAAATTAATGATGAGATCAGACTTAATGAAAGTTAACGCATCCTAAGATTCTTTGGTGTAGTAATACCTTTGCTAGACGAGTGATCAAAAGAAAAATACCCGAGCACAGGGCAGGAAAAATTTAAATGTAATTGAAAAAGGGCAAGTACAAACATTTATTTCTGATGCTCCTGACTGCCATTTCTTAATGACTAAGATATGTTGTTCGCCAAGTTAAACAACTGTAATTATATATTATTCTATAGGTTGCACTTCGGAGTATTAAGGAGGTATAGTGGTGCATTAAAGAAAGATGAACTTTTAAAATTACAAAAGTATGATATGCAAGAAGGCGTCCAAAACCAAAACAAATCGAATTTTTACTATAGTAGATAATAAAAAGAAGACTTTTAAATTTAATTTGACAATATGTCTAATTGAGGCCATCACACACTAAACATCAACAATTTTTCATTTTCTAAAAGAATAATAAGTGTTCCACACACCCAGTTACTCTTACAAATAGCAACCTTCTTAAAATTAGAGCAGCCCCATCTGTACACTGGTAATTGTTTCCGCCGGTCATCGGCGTCAATTCTTCCAGGCGCTGGTGCCGATTTTGCAGTCAAGCGCCACGGTGGATATCGATGTACAGCAGTTGCCGAGGTGTACATAGAAAATTTTATTTAAAATAAAGTTAGTATTGCTGAAAAAATCTTATCTACAGCGCCTCAAGCTTGTACTAGATCTACCAAGTGCTACCGCTGTAATGTCTAATATTTCTGGAGAAAATATTATATATACCCCTATATATATACCCATATAAATACAAGTAATAATAATTTATCTACGCGTTTCTTTAATTTCAACAACTGTTCGATCAGTAAAATTGATATAGACATTGATAATAAAGATTACACAAATTAACTTAATTTTAAATAAATTGTTCTACATACTTCCTATATTTTTTATATGTCATATAGTATGATTGTAATTTTCCATTGTTAATAATAATTATTTATAGTTTCATTCTTGTATGGTTTATTTTTTAAGTAATTTAATAATAAAATTAAGTAATCTTGACAATTTATATGTTCTAAAGTTTCGTAAATTGCATATTTGCATATATACTAAAATAATTCATGATAGGGGTTATTAATTAATCATTTTAGTGTAGGTAATCTACGTTAAAATAAGTTGTTAATCGACGGAAATATACTTTTTTCCATTTTAACCGATTACTTATTATTAAACTCACATTGACAGATTTTAATTCAAATAAGTCAAATATGGCAGATATGATTTGAATTTGCTATTACGGACGTCTCTTAATGGCATACTTAGCGATGCTAAGATAATTTTGTCGTGATTAATATATTCTTATTTCATCAACCAATCAGAATCAGAAAAAAAATCGACCAATAAGATTGATTGATAGTTATAAATGTGGCTATCAATAGATGGTTAAAATCGATAAAACCTTGCTTTTACAGAATCAGACGGCTGATTCCGTGCCATCAGTACCATTTAAAATCTATCTGACATGTACTTTTACACAAAATATGTATAAAAATACAGGATACAGGAATTAAGGGACAAATTGCGCCACTTCGTGTCGAGATTTTTCCATGCCCTTAATTCTTGAATAATTTTCATGTGAAATAGGTTTTCGCCAAAAGAATTTTACCAGGTAAAAATCGACCTCTTGTGAATTAATACTCGATAATATAATTATTTTCACTTATAAATACGCTATTAGATAATGCATTTTACATGTGATTTTATACAGAAATTGCATTCTAAGTATAATAAAGCTACCTTCAAAATTCCTATTATTGTTTGGTTTGACTCATATGCGATACTTTGTTTTGAATATTTTGTATTAGTTCTGTTAGGAATAATATTGTGTGATTCATCCCTTGCCAGCTTTTTCACACGTTGTTGTGTTTCGTTGCAAGTTTGTGTTGGATTATTTCTTTTCCGGTGTTGAAAGTGGGTTCTGGTCGAAGAAAAACTGTTGCAGTTGTTCCCTTTTGGCTAGGTTTTTTGTTGTCCAAACCAAACGTTTGTTTTATTGTTTGAGACCAGTACCGACAGTCGGCCATTATGGTAATCGGTATGTTGAATTGAACTCGCGACTCTATCATATGCCTGACACACCACTCGATGGTGAACACTTCTGTTTGGATAACTTAGGCATATTTGCCCAAGGATAACATGATGATTTTGGTTTTTGGCGCCATCCGTGTACCCGATGTTTTCCTCCCTGTGCCCGTGTATTTTTCTTTTGATCACTTGTCTGGTAAACGTATTACTACATCAAAGAATCTTTGGATGCGTTAACTTTCATCAAGTCTGATCTTATCATTAGTTTTTTCTTAATGCAACACGTTTGTTATACTCGGTCTGTGAGTCGCAATATTAGAAGCGTGTTCGTTTATCTATAGTCTATCCGCTGTTTGCGTTGTAATAAAAGTAAGACAGTTTAAAAATTTAGTTTTTTATTGATAAAATAATTTTATTGATAAAAATAATAATAAATCTCACATGCCCGATGATGATGTTTATACATTACATATTTTTTTATTAAACGATACTATAAAATATAATTGCGAAGTATATATGCGTACTGTCCACAAACATCGAGAATTTAAGTTTTTTCAAAGAAGCCCTAAATTAGAACGCGAAACCCTAATATCATACGGGATATTGAGCTAATTAAAATTTGATTAGATTAGTATCGATTAAGTTCGCAGATTTTGCTCTCTATATCTATCAATGGTATTCATTATGCGAGTTTTGTGCCTTATTATGTTTACCAGATTAATTTAGCAACTAAAAATATGACACGCACGTCTAATGCTATACACTGATTAGTTTAAATATAAATAGACTTTCTTACAAAGTTTTCAAAAGATATAGATTATTTCAATTTAATCGATTATAATAATTATGTAGGCAACTTAAAACATTGCATGAAGCTAGATTGCGTATTAGTTCTAAATATACATACAGAGCGTGCTTAAAATATAAAAAAAACTCATTTATAATAAACATTTTTTGTACTTTAAAAATTCTAATCGACATTATTTTTAATTGAAAAACGCAGTGACTTCTAGTATAATGTGGTGACGACCTCACTTCCGGGTTTTGAAATTTTATTAGAAATGTAAAAATTATCATTTTTGCCTTAGAGGAAAATCCAGAATCAGAATATCACAAAAGGGGGGAGACAATTTTGCACACAAAAAATTGCATATACATATATATTTTTCTACATATACAATATACGAAGTCGCTTCCGTATCTCCGTACCATAACAGATTTAAATATCAATTAACCCGCATAGCAAGTATTGCGTTTGCACGATAGTGTAAAGCTGGCACATTCCGATTTAAACACGGGTTGTCATTTGGTAACAATTCTGTATTATTTAAATGCGCTGCAAATGTCTGGCTATGTAAGCACAGACCATATACAAAATTTCAGTAAATAAAGGAAACAAAATAATACTATCAAAAAGCATTTTTGATTGAAAATAAACAGATACAGAACTTTTAGTTGTTAGTAACAAATTCGGATAAATAAGCAAGTTCCCATAACGTACTGTGTCCACCTAAGAAGGATCAAGCGTTTTTGGCGTTATCCTTAAACTTACGAGATTTGAGTTTTGGAGTGTGTAATATAAACCATCAATGCTTCAAAATGGCAGATTTACAATTATCAGATCGTGTTTTGTTTCTTAGTAATAAAATTTAATTTTGAATTTTTAATTATGTGCAGTATAACTTTATAATCGAAATATTTTAATAATTATTTATCTTAAATGAAAAACCAAAAAAATTGCACAAAATCTGAATAATACCAGCCGCCTCAATAAATAAAATTTAATAAACTATTATAAAAGTCATGAATAACTAATGTCAATTACGAAAATTTAAAGGGTGTTTAGCAAAAATTTTAAACCACTGACTGAATCATAAATAAACCAATCACAACTAGATTTGATTTGCGACACCTTATTAAATACGCTAACTAATAGTGCATTTTTTATAAATTATAATAGAAAAGTGAATTAAAAATTTAATTTTGTGGTACAAATATATTTGTGGCCTTTATGAAAACAAATTATCGCATTAAATTGATTGATAATGATAATAGAAACCAAAGTCAACACGTACTTTATACATACTAAATAGAAGTGACTTCGTACAGATCATATATAGATGTCTATTTTACCGCGCAAATAAAACAGAATAAAGACGGGAAACTATGTCTGTACCGGCCGGCGGCCGATGAAAAGGCGCTGAATAATGCCACCACTATGCCTATCAATATTTTTATCTATAATTACTTACAAAATATGAATTACGCTTACTATTATAAATTCAATTTTATGGTATGTAGAAATATATTATGCGACTTTTATGCAAGCAAGCTATCGTTGCATTACATTGATTGATACTGATTATAGACACGGCAGTCAACACGTAAACCTTATACATACTAAATTAAAGTAGTGGAAGTGACTTCGAACAGGTCGTGCATAGATGTCCATCTTACCGCACAAATGAAATGGAATAAAATATGAATTACGCTTACTAATAGTGCTTTTTTTATAAATCATAATTTAAAGTTTCAATCAGTCTTTAAGTTTCTAATCTGAAAATATTCATAAAACAATTAAAGTAAATTAGAAATTCAATTTTGTGGGGCAAATAAATACATTATGTCGATTTTATGTAATACATTGATTGATATTGATAATAGAAACGAAAATCAACACGTGCCCCTTATATATACCAAATGCAAGTGACTTCGTACAGGTTGTTAATGTAGATGTTTATTTTACCGCGCAAATGAGACAGAATAGACAAAACACTTGGTTTGTACCGGCCGACGGTCGAAGGATCGACGTGGAATAATGACACCAATGCGCCCGCCAATACGTTTATCTATTATTACTTGAAAATATGAAATACGCTTACTAATCCTTTTTTTTAATTATTATTGAAAGTTTCATTAATTAGTTTTTAAAAATATTTATAGAACAATTAAAATCTTTAGAACTTCAATTTTATGGTATATACAAATATATTATGTTTATATTGTTGCATTACATTGGACCGGTGCTGAATAATGACTTCACTGCGCCCGCTAATATTTTTATCTATTATTACTTGCAAAACATGAAATATGTTTATTAATTGTACTTCTCTTTATAAATTATAATTGAAATTTTCAATAATCTCAATTTAAGTTTGTAAAAATATTTGTAGAACAACTAAAGTGGATAAGTGGATTCGAAATTCAATTTTGTGGTACAAATATATTATGTGGCCTTTATGCAAACAAACTATCACATGGAAGTGAATACTAAATGGAAGTGAATTCGTACAGGTCCTGTATTTATATCCATTTTACCGCGCATACGAAACAGAATTGAGAGGGGAAACTTTGTTTGTACCGGCCGGCGGCCGATAGAGCGGCTCTGAATAATGCCACTAGTGCTGCCAATATTTTTATCTAACGCACGGCAATTTTTAGTTAAAGTTAAATGGGTATGAAATTGAGAAAAAGGGAATGTACATGAAAACCATTATACTACTAAGTAAATAAGTAAAACTAAAGGTCGGAATGCGTACTAAAACTTTGCCCGCAACAATATATTTCCGCTATCAGTTCTTTACGTTAAAAATAATAATTTTTAATTCATTAAGATAAGTAGAATGTTGGCATGTGTAGGTGAAGGATAGTATAAAACTAAAGATGGATTTGGTCGGTCTATTCGACATGTTTGCTTGTCCCGATTTTATATAATTTTTATTTATATTTTCGTATTTTACGGATTTTTACACTAACTGACACTGATCACGTGGGTTTTGTTTTCAGCATATCAAAATCGCCATCTATTGGTTTTATTTTCTTCTATAGGTAGAAAAGTAATTAATTTGTATCTTGTGTTTTGAAATTTTTTAATAAAAATAACCCAAATTTGCAGATTAGAGATCTACAAATGTGTGTATATGAAATTTTGTTATAAATTTCATAGTTTTTTTGTAAATTGACAAAATTCTTCTTTTAGACATTTATAATGCGCTTTTATAACGTAGGTATTGAAATATCGATCTAAAAGTAATTTAATTCAATTTCTACGATTAAATTACCATGGAATTGAGCAACTACTCTTCTTTATTTGTTATAGTTTTCAAACCGAGGCTCTTTACGGCGATTATTGAAGAAAAATTTGCCTCCATGAGTTTCCAATTTAAATAATCGAAACGGATTTTAAGGCGATACAACTAAAGCGTACTTCTAACATATTCCCCAAATTTCAGAACGCTATCTTAAAAACTGTTTGAGTTATGCGTTCCACACACTCACACACACACAGACACACACACAGACGCGCGCGCTTGTTTTAGACTTAGGGACTACCAAAACGTATATTTCCGTTGAAATCTCAATTTTTAATTTTTGGTATGAATAAAATACTTTTCCCTACATAGAGGGAGAACTAAATTTTCGTCCACTGTAGCTAAAAAACCACGACGAGTCATTGCGAGCGACCGAGTATATACAAAATCATTTGAATTAAAATTCTATAAAATTACTATTTTAGCAATTGTTTTATTTCTAAACTGTATCCTTTACAAAAAAAGTTTTCCAAGTAAATCTTGTTTATTTTTAAATTTTCTATCCAGTGAGACATACATGGCCATTTTTTTATTTAAAAATAAAATAAAAGAATTAGTTGAAAAGTTTCTTTCTAAGATTTTTAATATTTTCACACAAACGGTTGACTTTATAAAAAAGTTGTTTAAACAAAAGTTGATTCTTTTTCAATTATCTATCCAAAGGTACTTCAGATGCCCTAAGGTCCTATTTGATTTTTTTATAAAATTCAATGCAGTTGCGGTGATTTTTGAAAACTGTAAATACTCCTAAAAAATCTTCAAGTTGGCTTTGGTTATAAATATTTTCCCATATTAGTAAGATGTTGCATTTCTAGAAAAAAAGGCCTGTGCGAATGGTCTGATACACCCGGTATATAATAAATTTAATAAAGTTGTGATTGGTGATATGTCTTTTTTTGTAGAATAATACAAAGAAACAAGAGATCGATTCATCTAAAACACTAAATATAAAACAACGCAAATTTGGCAAAAATCAAAACGATTAATTAAAAATCCAAATCCACACCGTTACAAGCGCCAACAATCAAATACATAAAATTGTTTCACTCGTCATAAAAAAATCATCAGTGCACCTTAGTGATTTCTAGTCATTTTGTGATGCACAAATTACAAAGGTGATCTCTTATGAAGAGGGAATTATATGCATTTAGTTGTTACCCCTTGTGAGTGTGGTGTGGTGTGAGTTTGTATAATTGATTATAAACTTTTTACTTAATCAGTAATCTGTTTATCAACATCTATCTATATAATCGATAGATATTGATAAACCGAGACCGAGCAAATGACGTTTCCGCTTATGTTTATATCACATTGTTTCAAAAAGGATCAATTGGATCCGCATTCATTGTAGGATTGACATAAAAAAGATAGGTCTGTAAAAAAGTCTATTTATGTAGTAAGTAAGTATTTATTATACGTCGTCTTAGCTTAAATGGTGTTTCGGTTTTATTTATTTATAAAATCTGTGTAACAAATAAAACATTTCTTAAGAAATATGTAGTTTATTTAATAATAAGTTAAAAAAACTACACCGTCACATAATTTTATCGATATTTTTTATTATTTATTTATTAAATACACCTAGTCCCATTAAAGACACCCTTCTTGTATTGTTACATTGCAAAAAAAATATCTTTAGTGTTTATAGAAAAATGAGTTAATTTGAACCGTAATGGTTTAATCCTATAATTCAAAGATCTGAAACAGATTTAATTTTTATTTACAAACAATAAATACAAAATGGAATAAATTTACAATTGTCCTATATTTTCAATACAGTTTTAAAATATAAATGAACATTACGTTTTTTTAAATCTACAATTTTTAATTTAAAATCGAATTTTGTAATTTTTTGTCTGTTTATCTTTTTTTTTCAACTAGCTCAAAGCCTCTACGAAAAAATTATTATTGGAAAATGAGTTAACTGTATTACAACGAAGAAAATATAAAAATAATTAACTATAATTATTGAGAACTATTATCAACGTTTATTAATACTAAATACCATACTTTTTTTTTCAATTCATAATAATAAAATGCTCATTTTATTAAATCTCCTTATTAAAACAACAATTTAATTAATCAAATATATAAATTAAATGTCTTCAATGCGAATAAGTTTAAACTCGGGATTGCAGGAAAACCAATTTAATTAAAACTGTTACATTAATAAAGAACATTTAAAATGATAAGTAAACCAATCATAAAAATATGCATAACAATAAGAAACGCATTATGCAGACAATTAAGGGTCATTATTGGACACCTTTTTCATGATTTGAGATGCAATGAGTGACACACCATGGAACGTCGCCAAATGTTTTATTACGGTCGGATTAACTATTCAAAAGAGTTTAAACGCAAAATAGAAAAAAATATATAATATATACATTATGTGAAATCGTGTTCAATAATTAGGATTGTATAAAACTTTAAAATATAACTAAACACAATTACTTTTTAATATATAGTTTATATAATCAAACAAGAAAAGCACGGCATAATAAAATTTGGCAAGTTTTATTGTTAATAATTAATTTAACATTTCAATTTTTTTTTTGTTTTTTTCATTTTCGCAATTTAATAAATATTATTCAGATGTATGATACGTTCAAAATTATCGCCATTGCCGGTTGGAATTATTTGGACCAATTTGTTTAATTCGCCATTGTCTATATTGTACAATATTTGTTTATTCAGAATTTCGTTCAATTCTATCGTAACTAATCTAAGCCGAACAGTTTAGTAGATTGACCTAACACGCTTGATTCCGATGGTAATTTCAACTCGCATTTTCAATAAAATCGAGTCAATCCAAGCGGATGTCCATATATATATAATTCTAATATTGCTCGTCAATTCGTTCATTAGTACTAAGAACGCAACTCCAACTTTTTGTAAGTGTTGCATTTTCCTTAGCATAAATGGCTCGTATTAATTATTGTTAGGTAGATTAAAATATGTATGCAATAAACGGTTTTTTCGGAAATTTGTACTAGATTTATTCGTAATTTAAAACATTGTTATACTTATACTATAAAGTAATAACCCTTTTTCCAATGAAAACAAACAATATTGTATTGGAATTATTATTTTTTTTATATGCTACGAGATCGTTTACGATTACCGATCAACGCGAACATAAATTTAGAATTATATTTAGAAGATAATCCAGATTTAAATCATTTAAAAATTTCAGGTAAAACTAAAGATTTGCCTTATTTTATTAAACAAGCTGAAAGATTTATTGAACTTTTACGATAACCCAACCCAAATTGTTTATTTAATAATTTTCTTTTAGAAAAAGTAATGTCTAAAATTATTGCTGATGCTAGAGAAGTGTTAATTTCAAATAATTGTACTACATGGAATATTTTAAAACAAGCACTCGTAACGAAATACGGAGATCTTTGATCTGAGGAACTGTTATTAAATGCAGGGTTTGAAATAAACTACTATGTTTTTTATCACAATTTATTTAGTCACACAAATTTTTATCACATAAATTGTGATAAAAACATAGTAGTTTATTTCAAACCCTGCATTATGAATGATCGCTTAGTATCGGTCGATTCTATCAATTTTCTGTTCTCACATGATTTAACAACAATCTTTCTGATGATTAGTGAAACTTACTAACAATATTTTGAAAGCGTCGAAAGAAAATTAAGAATATTAATTGAACATGTCACTCTTAGAACACCAAATGATGGTATTTTAAACCACAAAAAATTAACTTTTATAACTTGCATTCATTGTCAATATACGGACGCCATGTGATACCTAGTTATGAAATTATATTTGGATGCTAACCTAACCGTAGGATATATTGGCAGTCAGTATGTATTCAATATATATATATATCGAAATATAATTGGTTTGTTAATAAGATAAGTTAAATAAAATATTTTTCTTATTATATTTGAAGAGTTTTAATTTTTATAATTTTTAGAATGAACTAGCTAGTTCTCACGTGATTCTACTTTTATATTTTTGTGGTTTTGCCGGTATGTCGTCTTCGATTTGGTTTTGGACTAGTTTCAACTCGTTTAGTGTTGGATCCGGCTTCGATTAAAATATTTATCAGCGACATCATTAATAAAAATTATTCAAATATTTCATATCAATTCTGAGTGCAACTTGTTTTCATAGTAGCAATACGTAGAAGTAATATGAAGATATTATTCAACATTCCGCTGAACACGCGTTTAAGTTATAAACATGTTGTTTCGTTCTAATCATTATTCTAGGAACGCTGACAATAATCTTTCTTATTATATAAAGTAATTGTAAACATAATAAAAAACATTAATGTCTA
>JARJEC010134506.1:0-12430 GCA_030264575.1 Tachinus sp. AB-2021 | reverse complement strand
TTTTAATACAATTTCCAAAATACATATTTTTAAGTTTTAATTGATTTTTATGATTAATATGTATTTTTAATACAATTTCCAAAATACATATTTTTAAGTTTTAATTGATTTTTATGATTCTTATGTATTTTAATAACACTTTCCATTCCAACAAACCAAATTATTATTTAATATATATATATATTAAAATACATTAAAATACAAAATTCGGTTTTGAATGTGTTCATTTCACAGTGTGATATATTTAAACAATAAATATATGCTTTTTCTGATTTCCTGGAATTTGTTTAATCATTGTCCATAATATCAACTGTTGAGAAATGACAAAAAACGTTGTTCGCGATTAATGTTAACTTTAAATAAAAAGAAAAGATTGAAAATGTTAAATAATTATCAAAAAATAACGCTGAACATAAAAAATTATATATATATATTATAAGGATTTTGGTTATATATATATATATATATATATATATATATCCATTTTGTATTGTTTTATTTTGTTGTTATTTTTATATCATTTTTTGTTATTTTTTCATTTTTATTATTCTATTTTTTGGTTTGATAGGAAGAAACCAACTATTCCTCTCAAACCAAAAAAAAAGAATAATTAATTTAAAGTAAACCAAACTAATCTTAAACTCTTTACGGCGCAGAATTAATAATTTGTAATGTACTTATGTTTTCTTTTCGTTCATAATAAAAGTATTATATATATATAAAATTGTTATTTTGTTATTTGCGACTTTCGATACTAATAAAATAACAATTTTGTCAATTTTTATTGCAAATGTTTTTTATATGAAATTAGAATTGACAGATAATTAATAATATCAATCTTTTAATATATTTTTTGTTAGTTTACATAAGTATTCTTTTTCATTATATGTATTATAATATAGAAGTTACAAATAAGAATTCTGATGTAAACTAATAAAAAAGGTAATGTAAAGTATTTTTTTATTTAGTGGATGCAGCTCAATCAAATAAAATTAAATTCGTTTTAATAATTAGCATTAAAAGCCTATTACTTCTATTTTAATATAAAATACATTTGGAATCAAAGATGACAATATTATTATTTTATTAAAATCAAAACTCACATTATCGCCCCGATTTTGATAAAATTGGAAAATGTGAATATTGATTCCAAGTGCACTCATGTACATTGTATAAAACTACAACAAAAACAATTATCAATAAATAAAGGAAAAAAAGAAGAAATCAAAATACCTCAATACTAAAAAATAAAAAAAGATAAATTGTGAAAAATCAGCAAAATGTCCAAAACATAAAACTATTTTTTTTATGTGGTGTATGGGATTTTTTCCCACAGACTTCAATTACTTTATTTATAATTAATAAGTTTGTTTAATTCCATACTTTGGCATAGTTATATTTTAATATAAGTAAATGTTTTTTTTTAGTTTTATAAATATTTCTTTACTTTTAATTTTGATTTTTAATTTAATTTTAATTAGCTTCACTTTCATAACAACCAAATAAGCAATAAAAGTATCAAAATAAGTATTAAATATAATTCAGCAATTTTGTACAATTTTCTACAGTGGAGTAATAATTAATGACGCTCTTGTTATCGGACCCAAATTTTTAAATTAATGAAATTTGAATATAATCAAAATAATATTTATGAAGTTTAATGCGTCTTATTTTTTATGCAAACTTTTTGATAATTAGCAACGCATTTAATATATTACTATTGATAATTTAATAATAATAAGAAGCCCCTGAAACCATAAGAGTGTAGCTATTGGCACATCAATTATGGACTATTACCTTATAAACTAATCATATCAAGTCAATCATAGATTTTTGACAAATCAAATTCTACTTAGACTAAAAAATGCATATGTGCAAAAATTACAGCGATAACTGCACACAATTAATATACACAAATTTAACTTTACAAAATTAATTAATACTATATATATTTTGTGAAATAAAAATTAGCCAGAAAAATTTGCATGCAAAATATGGTTGCCTGTAAAAACCGCTTTAATTATTTATAATTTAATTTTATTGTAATTTGATCAAAATAAATGCAAGCAGTTCCTAGGCCACCATATTTCTTTCCAAATTTTTCAACAATTTTTAATGCACTTAAAATATTACCATTGAACACTATTTTATGATCCACTATTTGCTAGAACAAGCAGACATTCTATAGTAGCTAATTATTTAGTCAAATAAATTAACACCCCTTCAGAATTGTTCTGCCACTTGATGATGAAAGGGCAAGATACTTAGATGCATTTAGACCATAAAAATCTGTTGACTGCTTTCCTAGCCTAGTCCCATTGGCTATTAAATTTGGTTTTTATCAAACCATTAAAAAATAGTAATTATACCATCATTTTGAACCGTTTGCTAACAAAAGGCACTAGAAAATTAGTTTCAATTTTTGCCGCCATGCTCTGCTCCGAATTTCTAAGATATCGTAATTGTTTAGATGAATACTGTTATTTCCTTTGGCAAATTCTTTTAAATGTTTCTGGACATAAAGATCGCGTCAATCTGTTTTGCATTTTTTGAGTAATGCTTTTTCTTGCCAAATCTCAAAACCTAAAATTAATCTTGCTATTGTATCACCTACATACAATTTTGGATCTTTGGATTTAAGTTTGCTTACAAATGATTTTACAAATAACTACTATTGAGTGAAGTACGAGTGCTTTAATTAAATATATCTTTGCTTTTAATTCTATCCGGCATTATCTTCTTAATTACATCTAATAGTCCAAAATTGAAATTAAATTTTTTATTGTTTTTTTTCTGTTAATGGCAAATTTATCATTTTCTAAAGTGTATTTTTGCAACTAAAACTTGTATTATTATTTCTGTTTAATACAGTTTGCTTTATAAAATCATAAAAGAAAACATAAAATAAGATCATTTTAAAACATCTCTTTTTTTTTTAATTCTACCCATAATGTTTTTTTTACTTAATTAAATAAATTACAAATTGAAAAATAATGCAAGAAAACAAAATGGTTTTATGAAAATTATGCAGGCAGAGATGTAAAAATAATGTCCATTTGAATATACAAAGGTGGTAAAATTTGCTTTTTGAATAGAAAGCTTATTTTGAAATATCACCAAAACTATATAAAATAATATTTTAACTACCATTAAACACATCTCAATGAGCCAGGGACAGACTTAGCAGAATTCATGTAGTATTTTAGTATCAGAGATAGCCTATAGTAATGTTCAAATTTGTACATGAAAAAATAGTATCTACAGAATTAAAATATATTAAAATTATAAAATAAAGTCAACAAGAAAAGCAAGACTAGATGTATATAATAATGTTCTCGGTAATTTACTAAAAAGAACTCCAAAAATATACTTAAAATTTACTCCAACTACACGAGAACATATTTGAACTCATTTTACAAAATAAATTTTGAATATTTTGTACAGTATAAAAATAATTTGTCAATTAAAATGTATGTGAGATCTTAGGAGAATATTTGAAATGTCAGAAATGTTTAGAATATATTGAAAAATATGAAATGTGAAATTTTGCGACTACAGGAAAAAAATGCAAAATAATAACTGTGAAGTTGCACAGAATTTTAAAACCATTGTAATAACGTAAAAAGATGTTTAAAAATGTTTAAAAATATTTTGAAAAATATAATTTTATGAAATGCAAAAATTGTAAAGAACAATAAAATTATTTAAAAAATATGTGTTAAATGTTTCCAATTGTGAAAAGAATGGACTAATACACGTTATCAGAAATAAATTATGGCTAATGTTGAGAAGTGTAAATAGGCCAGTCAACATGGATCAAAAAGTACGTTTTATTTACAAAATATATTAGCAGACCAATTTTAAAAAAGTTCTACCTAAACAAATGGACAGTAAAAATCTATCAAAATTTCCTTGTACGTCACGAGATAAGCGAAATTTTTTATATCTCGGCGGTAATTGGTTGGTTTTTTTTTAAACAACTTTTATATGAAACTTTTTTGCGTAACATTGCAAGGAAAGCCAAAAATGGCGTTTTAAAGGGGTATTTTGTAAATATTTGCTAACCGTTTTGTTAGTTATGTTTAGTTATGAAATTAATCTTTAAACAAAAGTTGTAGGCCGTCAAAAACCGGCCCCTAAAAAACGCAGAATTTTGGTTTCTAGTACATTTCCTTTGAAAGTTATAAACATAAGTTTTTTGCAAAAGTTATTCAAAATATTTTTATGTGCATTAAAAAAAAAAGAAAATGAAAATCCAACCAATAGCATTCGAACTATAAAAAATTAAAATATCGGGTAAACCTGATTTTATAAAAAATGTATGGTTTCAGTATTAAAAAGTACATTCAATATAATAAAACTCTTATAAGATTGTCTTTTCCTAAAACCTATAATAAAGAAAAGAGCATGGAGAACGTCTTCCCAGACTCACCATTTATTTTGATCCAAGTTGCTATGTATTTAAGCATTTACCAAAGATTTAAAAATTTATAATAGTTATTAGTTAAAGTTAATTTATATTAAACAACATTTTGTATTGTGTGATGGAGTCATTAAACTGTCTTTAGGTCTTATTATTTAACTATGACACTCAACATTTTTCTTAAATTTTGTTAAGTTTCATTCAGTATAGTATACATGTACGTTTGTACTAAAATTGATTTAAGTATTACAACAGTGTGATTTGTAAAAATATCATTATATGAATCATTTTTATTTAAATTGTATAAAAGTTTCAATATTTTTTTGCGATACAAATATACGATTAACATTTGATGATTTTTCCCAAATTATTATGTTGTGTATAAAAATGAGAGTATACGAACTGATAATATATATTAATAGTGAAGAAATATTTACATATTGCTTTATGTTTAATAAATGAAAGTATGCTTTGTTCAATTTATTTGCTACATAGTCAATGTCCCATTTTAATAATTCTTCAAAATTAATGCCCAAAACAATGTAGATTTAATAAAATCGGAATTTTTGTAATCGTTGGTTAAAAAAACTAATATACTCGTTTTTATGATTTATAATTAACTTAATAACCTATATTTCATAGATTCTATTATTTTATTGACCACAATCTGTAAATCCTTGTCATCACCTGCATATATGTACAAACTCGGATTATCGGCAAAATTCACAATATTTCCTTTTTTATGTTAACACTTAAATCATTCGTGAATGTCATAAACAATAGAGGGCATAATATAGAACTTTGTGGAACCCATTTTATACAATTAAATAATATTCCTCAATGTTTACATAAAACTCACTACCCGTAACAAAACTTAACAATAATAAAATTTTTGTGTCTTATACCCAATGCCAATAATATTGTTTTAAAAAATTCGAAATCTACACAATCGAAAGCACTTGTAAGATAAACAAAAAAGTCCCATGTACGATGTAAACAATTGACTTAAACTTTTAAAGTTTTCTCGAGTAATAGTAATTTAAAATATTACTTTCCTCACCTGTGAAATATAACGTTTAATCTAACAGGATTTAGTTTAATTTAATGTCTTTATTTTAATTTAAATTTGACAATTGTTACACAATATTACAATAAATTAAACATTTGTAAAATATAAAATTATCTGTTGACCATTGAAAAAAAAATCTGAAATACCATAAGTGAATTAAAATTGCCGGAAATTTAACGATAGCGGGTAGATAGCAACGTGTGTTCATTTGTCGTTATTTTTTATTTCTGTCAAATTAACACAAGTTAAATTTACGAATGGTATTTGGACGGATTATTTAATAAATTTAAATATAATTCTAAAGTACAATTTGCCAGTACCATGACAAACAGCAACAAGTAAAATATTCACTGATATATGAAATATAAATAAATAAGTTTGTTCATGCATGTTCTGATTGATTCATAAAATTATAAATTAAATAGACAAAATATAAAATTTATCAATACTTTCCTTAACTAAAGTCGCTTTAGTAAGAACGTTTTTATTAGAAGGTAAATAAAATATGTTATTTAAAAAAAATTGAAAAGCGTTTATTATTAATTATAAAAAAGACAGTAGAATCGTGAATCTAAGTTAACCAGAACTAAGTTTTTCTCCTCTTAATAAGATAAAAAAAAGATTTTTGAATGTGGTAGTAACATACATGATCTGTCAGTTATCGGTTATCTTAATTTATGCTTATTGGGTAAATTTTGAACATTCGTGTTAAAGTCATTCCACATATATTAAGAAGATATTAGTAAATATTTACATTTAGAATTGCTTTCATTAGTAATATAACGGGTAACTACTATTGTTTTGTATTGTCCAGTACCAAGATTCATAATTACTAAATTAACTTGAGAAACCAACAATTAAACTGAAAATTACAATAATGTTTACCATAAAAACGTACATTCTAGAATTGTGTTGGCCATTTATTTAAAAATTACCCGAATAAATCAACAAGAAATAAATTATGATTCAATAATCACTTAATTTCTTTTTCCCACGGCGATCAATCAATTTCTTTTTGAATTAACTTTTATTTTTAACCAGAAGCAGTAAATTCGTAACGGTTTCGCTTGTTTACATCGCGCTATAATTTGTTATAATGTGATAATTGGACCATTTATAACAAGTATTACAATAATTTTTACACGGTATAGCCATAATAATCGCTGGTTTGTAGCAACTAATGTGAATACGAATGCGGAATTTCATTAAGGAAAAGAAAAATTAAGAATGAAATAATAGTTTGTCCTTTATGGCTTGTTGGCTCGTGGTTTCTGATGTATTTAATTATTTTATTAGCGGAACTAATACAGTCTTAACTGTTGAAGAAAACATAATAGAATTTTTTTTGTAAATGTTTTATTTATTATTTTTAAAATAACAAATGTTTTACTATTGTTTATGTGCATGTGTGTATATAATAATATAATACTATGTGCTATATTAAAATAACATTGATTTTCATATAAAAATCATTTTAGAATTAAAGTTAAATTTTCGAATAAATATTTCTAGATAATTTGAGTATGTGTTAACAACAACTTACTTAGGTACATTAAGCATACTGCAATGCTTACTAAGGTGTATTAAATTTTAAAAAAAAGTATTATTCATACACGCAGTGATTAATTATGAATCACTGACTTTAATGCATGCATATTATACAGCAATATCAATATTATATTAATTTTTATAATAGTTAATTATAATGATATAATAGCGATTTAGAGTTATGTGCATTGAGCACAAACATGGTCCGCAGAATGTGGATTACCCTTCAGTTCTGTTATTTCTTGCATTAAAAATTAAACCATATTGAATACAATTTTTATATTAGTTCCTCCAATTGTTTCAGTTGTTGTTTTAATAAACCAAATAATTTTGATGCTGCAAAAGGTTTGGCTTTCTGTTAGTAGGCAATATTATTTGTATATTACACCACCTTCTGATATTACATGTCTTATGCTCTAAAACGGTGCAGTTGCTATCAGCTGCCACTAGGCCAGTCAACCTGATTTAAAAAGTACATTATATTTACAAAATTTATTGGCGGGCCAAGTTTTTGACAGAACATTATTTTAAATAACTTTTATATCAAACTTTTTTGCATACCTTTCCAAGAAAAAGTACTACAAGCTAAAAACGGCATTCTTAGGGTGGAGAGATAAAATATTTTTTATTTGCTTTTCTAAAATAGTAATGAAAAAATCTTCAGTTTAGTTTTATATGTGTATATTTTATTTGTGTCACACAATTTCTTTTCATACATAACTTGTAGGAAATTGTAGGCCCTACAACTTTTGTTTGAAGATTTTTTTAATAACCCTTGTAGAAAAACAGATAAAAATATTTAAATAACTACCCCCTAACAAACGCCGTTTCTTTGCATGTAGCACTTTTCCTTGCAAAGTTATGCAAAAACGTTTCTTATAAAAGTTATTTAAAATATTTATCTGTACGTTTAGAAAAAAATCCAACTGATAGCAGCCGAGATATAAAAAATCGCACTTATCTCGTATAAAGTTTTGGTGGATTTTTGCGGTTCGGGGTTGATGGAGAACTTTTAAGCAAACAACAAAACAATTGGCCTGCTAATAAATTTTGAAATTTCAAATTTCTCAGCTCGAAATAAATACCTGAGAACTTATGGAGTCGCGCATTTTACCATCTATTCTTGTAAATACTCAAAATAAACATATATATCAAAATTTAAATTATAATATTTCTAAAAAAATTAATAAAATAAAAGTGGCTGATGTTTTTTGGTATCACCTATTTACTATTTTAACCTAATAATATGATTTGACATTGCAAATTCCACGAAAACTGATTTACCAGTCGTACGGTAAATTTGCGTTATTCTCTTTATTTTAAATTTCAAAATAAGGATGGACTTCATAAATATTAGCTATCATTATATACTTGTTGAATAATACACTAGTTTTGTTGATCGTTTATTAAATGGTCTATTTAATGTATTAACAAGAGACCGATAAAAACCCCAAGTTATACATGCATGGCCATTAAAACATTGTTTTGTCGCAAGGTAAATTTATTATTGAATAAATATTTAAAATATTAAGTTGACAGAATTAAATTATTTTACGTAAAGTAGTAATGTCAATATATTTTGATAATTGTAAATTATGCCAGGACTTGAAATTTTGTTACTGCGATAATTTAGATATTCTGAATATTTTAAAGAAGTGTTCCACAGAAACTTTTGTAATCAGCGCTCTTGTTAATAACAATTAATAATCTCGATAATTAACTCGCTACGCTCGCGCTTTAAAATATCTCGATTATTAATTGCTTTCATTAACAAGTTTGTTGATTAACTATTATTAATTTTATTGTTTTATCATTAAAAAATCAACTTCAAAATTGATTTAAATACTTTCTGCATTATGATTAATTAAAAATAAAATCTTTAAATCAACAGTGGATTTAATTGGCCTAAATGTTAATAAAATGAAAGCGTTACATCCACATACAAAAACTTCAATACTGTGATAAATAAGACGGTACTTAATGCACCTCATTGTCATTGCAACAAATAAAATCAGCCACCGTGTCATCATAATGCATCTGAAGATTTTAGCAGCACTTTCGTTTTCTTATTTATAGTCTTTATATTTGTTGGGTTTGACGCAACTGTTCATCGACCATGAGGTCATATTAATTATAATTTAATTTATAATTATAGTTTATAGAGAAATATTTAAAAGTGCTTCAAATTACTTAATGGAAAATCGATGTGAAGAAGGGCCATTACTCATCTCTAGTTTAGAATTTAGTTTAACTTGAACGTTTATTAATTATTTTCATTAATAAATTTAAACGATTTTTAAATTATAGGTAAGGAGTTTTAAAGAAAATGATAAAATCGTAGATTTTATTCTAAATTTTAATAACAAAATACGAGTACAGTTAATATTATTAGGATGGTTTTGATATTTATTACGGTTGTACTTACTTTATTTTAACAAATATAACTTTATAAATTGTTTCATCTGGCACATTTAATTTGATTGAAATTCATATAATATATAAAACAATCTTAAATTACGAGTTGAATTTTATTTTCATGGTATCCATTTCTAATTATAGAGACTAAAATTGAGCAATTTACTGAAATATATTTTTTGCTTGTTGGTAATCAAAAATGACTTCAAGTTTTCTCAGCTTATTTTGGAATTATGTGAGACTTTTAAGCGGTTTAGTGTTATGTGTATATCGGTCTATATCACAGTTAATTCTACCAATACATAATTAAACAGTCTTGCTTCCATGTTATACTATTAATTATTTTTGATATTGTTATTAGACATTATAAATTTCTAGTGATTGGTTTATTCTGCATAGTTTTAGTTTATCTTCTTTAGCGGCAAAATAGAACGTAAACCAATTAAGGGGAACGAGTGGGGCAGGCAAGCAGTGACGAATGGAAATGAGTTGGGCTGGGGCGCATTCCTAAGTTGGCTGTGCATAAATAAAAAATATGACACTGATGTGATATTTAATTTTCAGGTATTAATGCACAAGAGATCGATTTTTTACCGGGTAAATTTTTTTTGCGAAAACCTATTTCACATTAAAATAATTGGAGAATTAAGGGAATCCTATGTTTCTTAATTCGAGGATAATTTTCTTATGGGAAATAGGTTTAAGCCACATAAAAAAATTTACCCAGGTATAAAATCAACCTCGTGTGTATTGCATGTGATTAATATATGATTAAATATATAATGTATTACTTACGAAATAATACTTACAATCTTGTAATTTTACACATTTACTGTGCAAAAGTATAGGTTAATTGTAAGAATTGTGTCAGATTGATTTTAAATAACATTTATGTCACGAAATCAAAGTTATATTTTTACTGTGTGTGTTTCCTGTACATTCACAATTTTTTTTCATGATCATTTAACGTCACACGAACACGTCTTCCCCACCATGGTTTATGATGCGAATGCAATATTTTATGATGCGAAAAAGATCGAAGAAAAAAGTAAGATTGATTAATATATGTCGGTATCAGAAACTTAACCCCATATCGATGTATAGCAACAAAATTTTCAAGTGAGTTTTAATAATAAAAATACTGCATAGTTGTTACCTAATGATCTGTTTTATTGAGGCAATAAATACATAAGTCATACGTGAGCGTTTAATAAAAATTTTATAAAAAGTGTGATAAAAGTTTTACTTTTCCAGTGTGTTATAAGTCTACTTTCCATTTTTTTTCATTTTTGCTGCATTACTTTTTTTCATTTTTTCTTTTTATTTTTCTGTTTTTAAAAATCATAGTTTAGGTGGTTTATTTTTTTAATTATTTTTTAATTAGCTTAGTTTTATTTTGCTAATTTATTGATTTTTGTCACCATCAATTTTGTTTATTTTACGTTATTATTTGTTTTTTATTTTATTTTTTATTTGATACCTTTCTATAATTTGTAATTTTTCTTTATTCTTTGTTATTTTTTTACATAGTAAGATTTGGATCTCAAATAGCACGGTTGTCTCTCACAACTCCTACTCCCAGATCATCTGTGTTGTACTCGGATATCTTCTTAGTTTCTTTAGATCTGAGTTCTTCTTCTATATGTATAAATTCTTTTATAAATATTTTATATATAAATTTTTATTAGATTTAGCGCTTTTGGTAATATTTTTTTTCCAATTGGAGTTATTTCCTCATTTCTTATAGTTATCAGATATATTCGAACCATCTTAAAAGTTGCGTTAATAATCAATCTCGAGATGGCGTATTATATATATTATATAGATATTACGTTGTTAGCTCAGTTATTCTGCTTATCTTAGACATCTCTTTTTTTATCACCGAAATTTTGCTCAATACCATGGCCTTTGTATATTTAATAAATTTTTTTGTTTTTTGTTTTTCTGGTATCTATAGTTGTTTTTTTTTTCTATCGTTTTCTTTGACATTTAGGTTCATTAATTGTTTGTTTACGTATTTACTGCTTCAAACTACTCGATTGTCTTGGCGGAACATAGACCATCACGATTTCCCATTCACGGCAGTCCATTTGGATAGGAGTATTCCATTTAAATGGTTGAAAAGCCCATGAATGGCTACATTTAAATTTTTTGTTTAAGTTTTTTATCAAGTTCGTACATTTTAAATTATTCCGGTTTAGTCGCAATTAAAAAGAAACTCTGAAAAGATAACAAAGGAATGTTAAATAAATAAAGTTGCAGCATTTATACTGTAACGTGTCAATAAAATTGCAATAATGATAGATAGCATATAATATACTAATTATTGGATTATAGCTTGTGTGCACAATATATTAAATGTGTAAATTAATCATTAAACTGGTGATACTTTTTATTTACAGTTTAGATATCTGCATTAATTTGTTTTATTAAAAATTATAAAAAAACTGTAATTAATTGCTAAAATTAAATCTACTACTTTAAATTTTTGTTCAAATAGTACATAGTTTATTTTCTGAACTTGTCGTCTCAAAAGTGACAAAGCTGCAACTACAATTGATTTAATTTTTATTGACAAATGTTAATTTCCATAGATATTCTAACAAGCTTTAATTAATTAACTTGTCGACCAAAAAAGTCACATACAAATACTCACACTTTAAACATTTTATAGACTTTCAATTAATGAGCAGTTGTAAAATTTAACTTAATTCTAATATTAATAAGTATTTTTCACTAATGAGCGGAAAAGAAGCGCTTAATCTTGCGGTAAAGAATAGAAAATTGATTGGTCTTACCAGTAATACTTATCCTTCAAAGGGATTATAGTATTTAGATGTAGTTTATGCATACTTGACGAGTATTGACAGTATTATTTGTATCTTGACAATGATTGTATGAAATCAAAACATGTCGAAATAAATAAATATAAATTAAAATACATTAAACCATACAACCAAGTTCCTTTTTCACCC
>JARJEC010134497.1:0-12701 GCA_030264575.1 Tachinus sp. AB-2021 | reverse complement strand
TTTTTTCTGAGAGTTTTTAGGGCGTATCGTTACTATTAAAGCTTCGAGGTCAACACAAATATTTTTACAATATGATATATAGATTTAGTTGAATTAAGTTAAAATATCTCTTTTAATTGCTTGAAAACTCACCAACTGATTCTTCTAAAACCGTAGCATTAGAACTATTAAAGCTTTGAGGTCAATAATTAGTAAATTATATTTAATAAATCTAAAATAGTCTCTTTTAGTTGTTGGAAAATGAACAATTTTTTTCCCAGAGCTCGTGAGTTTGCTACAGAACTACTAAAGCTTTGAGGTCAATGCACATTATTTTACAATTTTTAAATTATATACGATAAAGCTAAACAATCTTTTTTAATTGTTTGTAAATTGGCCTGCTTCTTTTTCTGGAGCTTTGAGGTTGCATCAAAATTATAAATGCTTTGAGGCCAACAGTTTGACTTCAAATTTTAATTTGAAAAGTTGGTAATTTTATTCAAAATTATTTGTTGAAAAAAGTTGACTATAATCTTGCTGAGGTCAATATTTTCCAACAAATAATTTTGAACAAAATTACCAACATTTTTAAGCTAATCAAAACCATTAAAGCTAAAATAGTTGGTAATTTTATTCAGTTTGACTTCGAAGCTTTAATTTAATAGTTCTGAGCTTTGAGGTCGAAGCTCTAGGAAAAAAGTTGGCCAATTCTCTAACAATTAGAGGAGAAATTGTTTGCTATATAATATTTTACTGATAATTGTAAAGTAATAGGATTGAAGAACGCAAAGCTTTGAGGTCAACCTTTTCTTCAAAGCTTTAATGGTTTTAATTAGCTTAAAAAAGTTGGTAATTTTATTCAAAATTATTTGTTGGTTGGCAAATCAAAACCATTAAAGCTTTGAAGAAAAGGTTGACCTCAAAGCTTTGTATTCATTTGCAGATGATATTTTCATAGCTTCAGAGAAATAGAGCTTTCAAAATATTAACCAAATTTAATAATAAAATATTTTCATTTAATCTCAAAGCTACATTTAAAAATATATTAATATTGACCTCAAAGGTTTGGTGGTTTTATCAGCAAATTAAAATAAACATTTGTAGATCCCCAATCACTATCGCCATCGAAAGCTCTGGAAGCTATCGGAATGAGCTTACAAAAACAATATGAACGGTGGCAACCTCGGGCGAGATACAAACAATCGTTGGACCCGACCGCCGACGAGGTGAAGAAATTGTGCACTTCATTGAGGCGCAATGCGAAAGAAGAGCGTGTTTTGTTCCACTATAACGGACACGGCGTCCCTAAACCCACCCACAATGGTGAAATTTGGGTATTTAACAGAGTAAGATTGAATCGAAAATTTTAACATTGTTTTATCAACAGCGTTACATTTTCAGACGTACACCCAGTATATTCCCCTTTCCGTGTACGATTTACAAACGTGGATGGGCGCCCCCTCCATTTATGTATACGACTGTTCCAATGCTGGAATCATCGTTGATTCATTCAAGCAGTTCGCACTTCAGCACGAAAACGAATATGAAGTGAGTCGTGGAAATTTTCTTTGGAAATTTTTTTTATAACCTATAAATTTCAGCAAAATAGGAGCGCGGTGACTACTCCCCCCTCATTTCGTAACTGTATCCAGTTGGCTGCTTGTGGTTCGACAGAAGTGCTGCCTATGAATCCGGACTTGCCTGCCGATTTGTTCACTGCGTGCTTGACCACTCCCATTAAAGTCGCTCTCAGATGGTTTGTGATGCAATCGACTTCTAAATTAGTGCCTAAAGTTACAATGGATCTAATTGACAAGTAAGCTTGCTTTTATAGAAGTAATCTATGATCAATATTTACCCTCAATTTAATCGGATCCTATGCACATATGGCATATAACAAATTACGATTCAGTTGTCAAGCAATTAGTAATCAATAACAATTGATGAAATTTACTAGATTGCTTTGAAATATATAGGATTAAAGTTAATTTCAATTCGTATTTTTTAATATATACATATGCCAGATTGATTTGTTGCCAACTTTACCGGTTGTTGTCAATTTTTTTTTAGTTTAATTGTCTTGAAAGTTATTTAGTTTGTGCAATATTATTCGCTTAACGTGCTTACCCAAATTATCTCAGGTTTGCGTGTAGTTTCTGTTTCCACTAAACTCGTAATTTGCTGATTTATAAAATGAACGAGTTTTTTTTCCCGAGTATTACGAATAAAATAACGTTAATCGGTCAAATACTTATGAATACTGTTAACGCGTTTACTGAGTTATCGAACACCGGAGACTGATGAGAGACATTCATTTGGTGCGCGATTAATTGCCTAACTTTTATAAATAAAATATATATATATATATATATACAGCATGTGTAGTTTGTTTATGGGTTATTGGTCTCCGGGAACTGATAACGCACAACTGTGTTGACGATATTTTTCTGAATCAATCTGAAGTTAGCCGCAACTATACTTATTATATACTTATTGTAAAGACGTTAAAATCTATCAGGTAGGATATCCATTTATTTTAATAGGGTTCCCAACTGCTAGAAAATAAATTACTATAAATATTTACACACCGAAATCATTATAAAAAAATAGAAACTAAATGTGAAAATTTATTTATATATATATTTGCAATTTTGCAGAATTCCCGGTCAAATCACAGATCGCAGGACGATGCTTGGTGAGTTGAATTGGATTTTTACAGCTATTACGGACACGATAGCGTGGAACACTTTACCCAGAGGTACGTTAATGTTGCTTATTTCTTGTTGCAATTTTTTTCAGCTATAAAGGTTTGGAGTATTTTATACGTCGACATTGTTTTGTGTCATTTTAACTCTGATATTTTTCAGATTTATTTCAAAAGCTCTTCAGACAAGACTTGCTCGTCGCAAGCCTATTCCGCAATTTTTTACTAGCCGAAAGAATATTGCGATCGTGCGATTGCACTCCCATGTCGAATCCCGGCCTCCCGCCGACCTATCAGCATCCCATGTGGCACGCTTGGGATTTAGCGTTGGATTTAAGTTTGGGACAACTGCCGGGAATTTTAGAAAATGACGAACCTTTCATTCACTTACCGTTCTTTGAGGAACAATTAACGGCCTTCCAAGTTTGGCTGGAATTGGGTAAAATATATTTTTAGTAATCTTACCAATCGATAATATTTTTTTGCAATCAGGTTCGGAACAACGTAATCCTCCAGAACAGTTACCGATAGTGCTGCAGGTGCTTCTAAGTCAAGTGCATCGGATGCGAGCGTTGGAATTGCTTGGAAAATTTCTAGATTTGGGACCTTGGGCCGTAAATCTAGCTCTATCCGTCGGTATATTTCCGTACGTTCTCAAATTGTTGCAAAGCTGCGCGAAGGAATTGAGGCCGCTGCTTGTATTCATTTGGGCCAAAATATTAGCAGTGGATAATGTAAGTAGAATTTGCAATAATTTTAGGTTATGTATCTAATTATCAATTTCAGACATGTCAAGCTGATTTGGTTAGAGATATCGGGCACAAATATTTTCTATCTGTACTTCAAGATACTACAATATCGGTAAGTTTATTGATATAATCTTGCGATAAATGTTGATTATGATCGATTGCAGTCTGAACATCGTACTCAAGCGGCTTTTGTGCTTGCCTGCATCGTGAATGATTTCCGTGATGGGCAAGAAGCCGCCGTTCAGGGATCGTTGGTGAGCATTTGTCTGGTGCAATTGTCTGATCCCAGTCCAAAATTGAGGCAGTGGGTCGCTATTTGTTTGGGAAGGTTGTGGGACCATTACGAAAAAGCCAGATGGACTGGTGTACGTGACATTGCACATGAAAAGCTGTATTCGTTGCTTCAGGACCCTTGTCCAGAGGTAAGTTTGTTATTACATTTATGTAGCCATAAAAAATATATGGGTAACAATTGACC
This sequence comes from Tachinus sp. AB-2021, assembly GCA_030264575.1. Lineage (NCBI taxonomy): Eukaryota > Metazoa > Arthropoda > Insecta > Coleoptera > Staphylinidae > Tachinus > Tachinus sp. AB-2021. The sequence goes on along the minus strand of JARJEC010134497.1, from coordinate 8,791 downwards.
ATAAAATTATATTGGAAATCATTGATAGAAACCTAACCTATAATTATGTTCTGAAATCTGCATATGTCTTATAAATTATAACATTGTTTAGTAACAATGTTATAATGTATAAAACCTATCTGACACGAGATGGACGCTAGCAGCAACTTTAGTATAATAATTGCACCTCTCGATTTACTAAATTCCCATGCAAGAACCGGATCTAATTTCTTGGATAAGTACGGCTAAATGTGCTGATAACTAGAGAAACACGTGTTAGTATACAACTCAGATATTTGACATTTTACAAACTTACGTGTGATATAAAAATACCGCAGTTAGTTTTAAATTTCTTATATAATGTTAATAATTAATATTAAAGTTAATACTAAAAGTAGTCTGGTCTCAGACGCCTCTAAATACAGATTAGTAAAAATCTATAAAACGTTTAATTTACAATGAAAATTTTTATAGGTTAGGACAGCCGCAGTATACGCCTTAGGAACGTTCATTAATTCGGTAATCGAACGCTCTGAGCATGCCAACAACATTGACCATTCCATTGTGATGACACTGGTGAACACCGTTATGAATGACATGAGCCCCATGGTCAGGAAGGAGCTGGTGGCCGCATTGCAATGGGTCGTGCTGGCATTCGAGCACGCCTTTCTGAACGTCGCAATGCAAGAAAGCAATATCCACGATAGCGGCAACATCACTCCGCCCAATAATCCGGGACTTCGGAGAAACCTGAGCAGGTAAATTGATATTGTTATAATTGCTATCTCGAATTTTGATTTGTAATTTGTTTGTAGGGATCGGTTACGTGTTTTATCTCCGTCGCTGAGTCACAGCTCTGGCATTGATCACGTCGATTCGGCCGAACGATTGAAACGAGTCGCTTCGAGTTCTTCGATCAGTACTATTGGACATCCCATACTGTCACATGGTTACACGGGTAGTCTTGGCACGTTACCCGGACTATCGTACGGATCAGTTTATATGAAATTATGGGCGGGGCTTAATGTCCTCGACAACGATCCCCACCATGAAGTTGCCAGGATGGCAAACATCGTTACCAGTTATATACGAAACCAAATAAAGGTAATTTCTATTTATTTATACATTCAACAATACTTTGTTCATTTTCAAGAGACATTTCAAGTAAACAAACATGAAGTCTGATGTACACGTGGACAGTTCAACCAGCAGCTATATTGGCTGTTGTGCGTATTGTATTCTGAATTTAGTGACACTTAGAATTGATGACTGAGCCGAAGCAAGTATATTTTGATATATTTGAGATATTTAACAAAAACATTCCAAGCTTTATATATATCTGTATATATATCTGTATATCTCTATATCCACGTTTTCAGACTTATTATAGACTTGACTGCGTTCTTGCACCAATTGATAGAGCACAAAAGGTTGATTCTATAATGGTTTTCAACATGGGCTCGCCTCATTCTTGAAGCATAGTTCTTAATTGTCGCTGCTCTTAGCGCTGACTGTATCACTTGTGCGCCTATTTAACCTATTTCTGATTACGTTCTGTCTGTGTGCATTTGTTTTTATGAAAACTCTTGAATTTGAACAGACTTTAGACATTATTACAGAGCGGATTTATACGCTAAAAATACTCAAAGAACTTAAAAATATGCGCATGTACAGAGGTAAAACAGACGGAACTTTAGGTTATTTGGTTTTTAAAAGTCGGTTACCTTTCAGTGAGTATACTGCTACTTGGGCTGCTTTGAGTGACCTTCAGTGGCCGACTTCAAATAACCTTTGATCTTATAAATAGTCCTTGGTCTAATTTTAGTGGGTGTACTGCAATTTCTGCCGATCTTATACTTGTCAAAGGTCATTTGTTTTTTGTTTTCTGAACGGGAGGGAAATCTTCTGACCAAGTGAGACAAGTTATGTGCATTATGCAACCAGCCACTTGTAGACATAATCATTGCTCTAATTTATTAGATCTTACAATGGATACACAGTATAAAATGGAAATGCTTACAATATAACAAACAGATACACAACTTTTTTTTATGTATATGACCCAAGCAATAAACAAACACATAAAGCCCTAGCGCTATCGTTATATTCTTTGCTTGCTCTTGTCTCACTTATCATGCGACAAATGGATAGCCGAAGCCCTTCCAGTTATTTCCCAGAAGCCTTTAAATCATTTGAAGGAAGCGAGGGCTCACGGAAACTGTCGGGCAATAATGAATGTTATTCTTTAAAAATATTTTGTATACTTATATATTAACATATATAAAATGTATGTACCTAACTAACTAAACTTTGCAAAAATATTAGCTTTGCTAATATGACGTAGGTCTTTGGATTCTCAGACCTTACTAAATTACGTTAGTAAAGAGTTCACTGTATTTAGTATTTATTCTGAAAAGAATTTGCAAGTACATAAACATTGTACCTGATGTCCACGTGAACAGTACAAACATCTCCTATTGGCTGTTGTCGACTGTGTGCGGTGAGCGTTTAGATGACAGGATTAAGTAAAATTTAGAATTGCGGAGCTAATTTTATATAATTTACTATCAGCTCTGTTTTGCTTCCTATCCTCTCTCACCTGTTGCATTCACGCTTGCAATTTTTTGTCTCACAAACGCTTCATATCGGGCCGATCTGAAATAGAACAGAATAATATTAGAGCATTGCCTATGGAGTCCATCTCTGTGCGTTTGGTCACCTTCTTTTCGATCACGTTCCGTCCACGTGTATTTGCTTTGCTTAAAACTCTTTTGAGTTTGAACGGACTATATTATGGCTATCCGATGTACAGTACTGTTGCTGGTGGCCTACCTTTGAACTTTTTTTGTTTTTCCGATTTTGGACAAAACGTTATTTACAAAGCCGGATGTCGTGTCGATTTCATTCCTAAAATATATTGCGGTTTTGATTGAAACAAGCATTTTTAATGAATTTAACAGAAATCTCTTGTGAATTTTTGTGGAATTTTTAGTGCGCCTTTAATAAGAATTATGGCTCTTGACTTTGCAGATTTTGACCGAAATGTAGAAAGACGGCGGCGATAACAGATTGAGTTCTAGCATCAGTTTACCGCCCAGTCCGAACCGGACTTCATATCTGAGCGAAAGTCCGCCTACCTTGCATTCTAGCACGGATCTGCAGCGTCTGGCAGCTCGGTAATTATAAAAATATTTATTTTGTCTTACAATTTTGTGTTTAAGATTTAAATTCTGCTATTATTTTTAAATGATACGTTATACGAGCTCTGACAAATTTTGGCCGATTTAATTTTAGACATGTTCTTAAATGGACATTCGTTTTTTGTTTAAAAGTTACAAGCATTTTTAAAAATAATTTTCATCAAAGTATTTAAATAAATATTAAAAAAATTTACCAAATTATAGAATAAATATAATTTTTAAAGTGAAACTTTTATAGCGGAACAATGAGTTCCAAAAAAAAGTAGCAGTATTATTCAAGTAAAACATTTTAATGGTGGGATGACAATTGGTAAATACGAATTTTGCTGGATAAACTCTATGCATTGACGAATGAGGTTCTGTGTATAAGTAAGAGAGATAGAAATACTATTTTATATAGGCTAGTTCAAAATAATGGACGTATTTAGATATTTGATGAATTTTTTACATTTTGGGCCACTACCTACTATACGCTTCAGAAGTTTTACTTTGATAGTGCGCTTATAAGGGTGAGACACAGTTTTTATTTCGTATGTTTAGGGGCGCAATGGCAACTAAAAATAGGAAATATTTTCCGAACACCATTAATGAGGAGGATGGGGAGCATGCGCGGAAACCTTTAGTTACCACGCAGTTCATTCCCTGGTCATGTAAGCAGTTTGCGCAGCCCGTTATGAAAGAGAAGAATGGTGATATTGAATCGAAACATTATTACGAAAGAGAATGGAGGTATATGAGGTAAGTGTACTTTGGAAATCAATTATCCCATTTTACGTTTTGCTTTTGCCTAAGCAGCAAAAATAAGTTGACGTTCAGTAAAACTATATTTAATTATTTTTATTTAAAAATTTTAAATATCAATTGTTTTTAATTAGAAATGCTGTGATACGGAAAGAAGCCAAAGAGGAACAGTTGCGAGCTGTCAACAGTCGGCTTGAATCGCAAGTTTTCAACACGAGGACGCAAGCTCCTCCCACCATCGTGCAGTTCCATCCGTACGATCAGCAAGTTGCCGTGGCCGGCAAAGACAGTTTTGGGTTTGTACTCAACGACAAAAAAAATGCACAAATAATTTTTTTTTATTTTTCATTTCAGCATATGGGATTGGGGCACGGGAGCGAAACTATCGTATTGCATATGCAAATCCAGTAAAAAACAGAACAGCAAAATTACCTCTCTCGATTGGGTCAACTCGTACGACGTTGCGTTAATGATGACCGGATCCGATGATGGTACCGTCAAATTGTGGAAACCGAAAGGCAATCTAGTCACAGCCTGGCAGGCACACAATGAATTGTTTACGTCTAATCGTCTGGGAGTTAACAGTAAGTTTTATGTATTTAAAAAAATAACATGTCTCCACACAAACTGATTTTCATTCGCTTATTGTATATACCCCACTACTAAAGTATACACACCGTTTCTTTTTTGGGCTCACTTTGCTATAAAAGTTTTACTTCAAAAAATATATACAGGGTGCCTCCCCACATCTCGAGAATAACATGACGGATTAAAACAAACCCCTTTCACCTCCAACAAGGAGTGGGGCCAGGTTATGGGTGGGACGGGCTTTAATAAAACAGGACATAATTTTTGATAAGTAATCTAAATCAGCACAAAAAAATTGGAAACCGCATTTTTTTGCGTTGATTGTTATTCCATCAAAAATTATGTAGTTTTATTGAAGGCGGGCTTTACACAAAAATTGTGGTTTTAAATTTTTTTTACCCCCCTTTTTCACCTCTGCCACCCTTAATCTTGGGTAGGGTTTTGTTTTAATCCATCATGTTGTTCTTGAGATTTTTTTTTATCCAGGCGGAACTCTCTAGACATCCTGTATATATTTTTTGGGGTGAAACTTTTATAGCGAGGCTGTAAGCCCAAAACATGAAACGGTATTCAAATGAAACACTTTGGTGGTGAGCATACATACAATAAGCGAATGTGAATGAGTTAGAGTGGAGACGCTTGCTTAACCAATCCTCACCACCTTATGCATTATGAATGAGTGGTTGCGCATAAGTAAAAGAGAGATAAAATGCGATTTAATACAGGGTTGATCAAAATAATTGACATTTAGATATTTGATCTCTTGCAAAAACATTCGATTTTATACAGGGCTGTTCAAATGGTTATTTTTATATATTCTATAAAGGGTTGTGTAAAATAATGGACATATTTAGATGTTTAATACAGGGTTATTCATTGTTATAAAATTTCCGATTTTATATATTGATGTGTAAAGATCCATTTCTATCGCTCTGTGGCCGGGTTTTTTTTCTGGAATTGAAAGACACGCTGTGACGCCAACGTAAGTCATATTTATTTATGTGACATGAATATCATATGTCATATTCATGTAAAATGGATGGCTGTCCCACCTCGGAGATGGGAACGGTAAAAAAACTTTTGATTTCATCTGCTTTATACATGGTTGTTCAAAATAATGGACATATTTATATATTTTATACAGGGTCCTTCAAAATAGCGGACATATTTATATCTTGGAAACAACTTCTGATTTTATAGAGGGTTGTTTACAATAATGAAAGGACATATTTATTTATATAAAATAAGGGACATATTTGACTATTTGGTGAATATCTTGCAAAAATCATTTGATTTTTATATATTTTATAATTTATATAAAAAATAATAGACTTATTTAGATGTTCAATAGAGAATTGTGCATAATTTCGATCGATTTTATTTTTTCTATACAGGGTTGTTCAAATTAATCGACTAATTTCAATATTAGATAAATTTCTTTTAAAAACTTCCAATTTTAAATATTTTATACATTTTTATTAAAAATAATGGACATATTTAGATACTTAGTACAGGTTAGTTTATAAAAATTGACAGATTTATATAATTTATGCAGGGTTGTTCAAAATAATGGACATATTTAAATCTTTGATCAAATACTCACAAAAACTTTTTATTTTATATACTTGTTAAAAATTATTGACTAATTTAAATATTTGATAAATTTCTTTTAAAAACTTCAGATTTTGTCAATTTTATACAGGCTTGTTCAAAATAATTGCGACATTTAAATTCCTTGCAAAAACTTTATATAATTTATGCAGGGTTGTTCAAAATAATGGATATATTTAAATATTTGATCAACTACTCGTAAAAACTTTTTATTTTATATACTTGTTAAAAATTATTAACAAATTTAAATATTTGATAAATTTCTTTTAAAAACTTCAGATTTTGTGAATTTTATACAGGCTTGTTCAAAATAATTGAGACATTTGATAAATTCCTTGCAAAAAACTATAATTTTATATATTTTATACAGGGTTGTATAAAATAGTTGACATATTTAGATATTTGATAAATTTCTTGTAAAAACTATAATTTTATATGTTTTATACAGGGTTGTTTAAAATAATGAACATTCGGGTGTGGCTTAAGAAAGGCATTTTGTATTTTTTGTTTCTCCCAGGGTCTCTATCGGTTCTAATTCAATTAAAAATGTCTGTACTATTCGTTATACATGAAATCTCCGTTAAGCGGACACTAACGGTGCAACAAATTTTGTCCGCTTAAAAGAAAGTTAAATACATATATGGGTGTGTCGATGGAATTCTAAACTGACCGGTTAGAACTACAGATTTCGCCGTATTATTATTTTTATAATTTGCTAAAATACCACTTTATTTTGTATCTCCATTTTTCCATTATTTTTTAAATAAATAAATAAATATTTGCAATAGAGTTGTGCTCTATCCCGAGAATAAAAAAATGTGCAAGCACTGCGCAACCCTACTATTGACTAATTGTCTTTGGAACCCAAAATTCGGTCTCAAAATATTGACCCACATCATAGATAACGCTGATATTTGTAAGGTTTGTTTTATTACAAAATGCTTGAGCATAATTTCGATGTAATAAATTCTCAAGCATTTTTTACATGAAAATTCTCGATATATAAAAATATGCAGTGTGTTAAATTTAAAGTAAAAATTAAAAAAGATCCTTGAATAACACATGTGTTTAATGTTCATTGTGACAATTATAAAAATGAAAACTCCACAAATATAATAAGAAAAGTAGTTTATTTAACTTATCTTATTAACAAACCAAATATATTTCGACATCTGAGTCATTGTCAATGGGATTAAATTAATTAAACATGTGTTTAAGTTTTTAGCATTAATAAAAATGGTATCGAGATTAGTACAAAATTTATTAAAAATAATACATATTTATATATTTCTGATCAAACGTTCGTTTATTTATAATCAAAAGATTATTATTAGTTTATTTGCTAGTTTTGTGCGAAAAGATTGTATTCTCAGTAACTGCTTTTTTTGGATAACAATAAAACTAATTGAGGAAATGTAACATTTTACAGTTACCCCTAGCACGCTTACCAGAAAGGGGGGCTAATTTTAGCACTAATGACTTTTCTCTATAAATATATGAACTGTGGGATTTGTTCTCTTATTATTTATACAATAATTCCTGGAAAAAAAACACCTCTTATTGCCCAACTTTTATGAAAGTGTTTCGGTGTTACGCACCGCACCGTCTTTTCTGGAGTTTAATCACCTTTTACAAATAAAATTACAAGACCATAAACAGTCAATGTAGTGATAATAAAAAATGTGAGTGTGCTTAGAACACATACACAAACACACGCCTCAACTAAAACTTTTATTACTTTTTTTTATTAAATTTGTACTAAGAACATTTCAGTTGATTAAATTTTTCCGTTTTTTATGCTTGTCTAATAAGAGAAAACTTTAATGTGAACAACTATTTTACAAAATAATGAAAAATAATTGTATACTGTACAATATATACTGTATCAATTTCGTAAAAACCTACTTAAATAATAAATTTAGTAAACAGAAAATCCATTTATAGAGATATAAAACTATGATTTTTTAAGTAATTGAAGTGTTTGGCATTTTCTCGTTTAACACGATCACTGCGGTACAAGTGCCAGGGGTATGTATCGTGTATAACTCATGTGCGGTAGTAATATTTTCAAAACTACCCAACTTACGATTGCTAATCAATTATCTTTTTTATATACTTTTTGATAAAAATACCCCAGAGATATGTACCGCACAGAAGTAATAACCAAATACACATCCACGGGGGTATGTAACGCAGTCAAAGACGAAGTATGAATTTTACTGGCGCAGTGAACGTGTTAATAAGTAGCAATTAGCTATACCTTTTTTAAATTGTTTTTCACAAATTATTCGAATGGTGAAAATCGCAAAAGAAAAGTTGATATTGTATTGATATTATGCAACCTATCATATTCGTCATTAAACAATCAAATTGTAAATTAAATCTGTATCCGCACGCGTCCCTAGTCTCACTTTTATCCCCCCCCCCCCATTGTTTCATCTTGAATACCTCGTGTTCTTTTTGACTCACATCTCGCAATAAAAGTTTTATATAAATAACAACGAAGGTTACTAAAGTATTCTTCGGTACAAACAGATAAGCTTTGCATAGACCCCACCTATACAACGCTTATCTGTTTGTACAACTCGTTTTCTTTTCGACTCACATCTCGCTATAAATGTTTTACATAAATAACAATGAAAGTTACTGAAAGTATTCCTCGGTACAAACAG
>JARJEC010134478.1:0-14390 GCA_030264575.1 Tachinus sp. AB-2021 | reverse complement strand
GTTGTGATTGTTGAATATCCGGCTTCAACTTCTCATCATTTTTAATTATCATCAAGTTTTTTTCATGCTGCTGTGGTACAACACAGTAAACAGTACCTAAAAAATAAAAAAATAATTAATAAGTTACATGACAATACTAATTAATTAATTATCAAACATCGATTCTAGAATGTTATTTAACAATGAAATGATTAAATTGAATCAATGAGTAACAATTAATCATTGAACATTAAAATTCCTTACTTGTTGATAATTTCGTGGTTTCTTGCTCAGGTGGGGTCTGATTAGCAGGGCTTGTCAAAGCATGCTGTAATATGACACTTTGTTCAGTAACGACAGGTGTCCATGGTGTTGGATTAGGCGAGATCCGTATTACACTTGTATTATTTTGCACCGGTCTCACCAATTCAGGTCTTAAATAAAAGCATCAATATCGCAATTTTTAGTAAAAATATGTATAATACCTAATTACAGGTTGGTGGTGATAAGGTGCAGGCACGTTGTAACCAGTGGGTCCAGGAGATGTACGTTTCATAATACCATGATGACTTGTAATCGGCATAAAAACATTCTGACGTGAACCCACTGTTAATGGAGATTGCATCGTCAATGGGGAAGAACCTTGCCCATTTGGAGAAAAAGCAGGGGTTGCTGAGCGTGAACTACCCAATGAAACTGCAACAAAAATTGATTACTATATTTCAGTTTAATTAAAAAATACATTAATACCTAAATACCAATAAAGATCACTACTCCTTTGATCCAAAAACTGTACACTTAACATGTTATTCATTTTTTTTTAATCAATTAAAATCATATATTGAACATAAAATAGTAATAAATAAATAAAATAATATCCAGTCTCAAAACCACATATGCTTTTTTGTGTTCGCAATAAAATATTGAAAGTTTTTTGGATGATAACCGTTTTGAAAACCTTGAAATTATTCAACAATACAAATAAAATTTATACTATATTTACATACATTTGCATTTGACTATCAATTAATAATAATTATAAAATAAAGTTTTCTGTTTGCTGATTAATTCTTTATCTCATTGATTTTTATTAAAACATTCATCATATTAATCAAAATAAATATTTCTCAATAAAATATAACAATTGACACAAATAAAATTATTTAAAGAGAAATTTATTATAAAGATATGCATTATATTGAAATCATTAAAATATATACAAAAAAATTAAATATTTACTTATTACAATTTTTTTAAATAAATTTCAACTTAATTTTTTTTACAAAAAATAAAAAAATAAATAAATGTAATATATGTACTGTTTAAATTTGGATTAATGAGATTTTTTTATTTTCATACAACTTTTTATATGTAAACATAAAAAAGATTCCCTAACAAAATAAATTCGTATGTTTTTCTATACTACTACTTTCTTATATGGCTTTTATTATTAAATGTAAGAAAATTGTCATACGAAAACATAAAAGCAAAAAGTTAAGAGAAAATTAATCCTAGCAAATTTAAATTATTATTTATTCTCAGAGGAAAAAAGTGTACAAGGTAAATCAAAAAAATATTACTCAAAATAGAAAATAGAAAAAAGTCCATACTAACATTAGAATATTGTAATTATTAAATAATTATCATGCCATTACTAATCCATGTAGTAATAAATTATTCTAAAAATTCACCTCAGGTGGGACACAAACCCAAAACCCTTAGATTACATGTCTAATATGCTGCCAATTGTACCACCGACATAGGTAACTGGAACTGATGTAAAGTTTCTGCTGCCGATCAAAGTAAATTTTTGAAAACATTTAGTACATTATTTATATGCTTTCACATATACTGTTGTTATAATATGCTAGCACAATACATAAGGAAATTTCGGCGGTAACCGATATATACAAATAATGCAAGTAATTTATTCACCCAAGGTGAATTATTGCATTGAGTAATGGCGTGGTAATTATTTAATAACTACAATGTTCTAATTTCAACTTAGGTTCCATTTAATTACAATATCTATGGGGACTCAAGATTGCTTTGATCGCATTCATCCGACGTAAAAAATCCAATTTTATTATATACTAATTATGTTATTTCTGTATGATATGTCGAACCTTTGAATATCTATAACTAGAAACTTCATTCAAATGCTCCGCGTGGCAGCAAATTGGAAATGAAAACATAGTGCGACAGCTAGCGTGCCTAATCCCAAACTATCTGATTCTAATTCGGTGTATGTATTAGTAGAGAAACATAAATATAACAACGGCCGTGGTAGCAGCTAAGAAATCCGAGATAGCCTAGAAAGGCCAGAGGGCGATTTTAATAAGACACTTGATGCTTATGCAACTCTAATAAAAACTTCCAAGCACTCGATACAAAATAAAACTTTATTTGATGAATTAATTAATATATTAAAACACATTAAACATATTACATTTTCATATTTATGTCATATCTTAATGATTTCTGCAAAGAATAAATTATTTTAAAAAACCAACATTCTATTTGAATTTTAAAATTCTATTTTTCCTTTAAAAATAAAAATATATACACGACATTCAATTCAATGTGACATATTGTAATTATAATATTTAAATATATTTTCTTTTAATAATAAAATACAGTCTCTTAATAGAATAAATAGAATACAAATTCCAATTTTGTGCAAAATGGGAGTGCTATATGAGAAAAGCAAAATAGATATCACTTTTGAGATGTTCAAATGGGAAAACAAACCCACGTGAACAAAGACAGCCAGTGACAAGTAATCTGTCAGTTCGAAATGTGGATATAATAAGTTATATTGCTAACAGAGATGGACTTATTGAAGAAGGAAAAACGATTTTTAAGGCTGAGCACTAAACAAAATCATTATTTATATGTGATGTAATGTATTGTTTATATTATTGAGGTTATTTTAAAAGCCACCATAACAGTTACAGTTCACAACAACATTGATCATTTGGGTTTTGTTTTCCCCATTTGAATAGTTTAAATTTGAACACCAGACGTCATCCACTTTGTTTATTTTCTTCTATTGCATGTAAATATGAACGGATCGAAATACTCAATGAACGCTTATACGAATACTCATTTATACGCATAGTTTATATATGTAGTAGACATGAAATCTGAACATTCTTTTGTGTGATCGTGTAATTAATAAAGCTAATAAGATAAGGATGATAATTAGGACAAATAATAGAAAACGTAAGGATAACAAAATATTAATAAATAAATAATATAAAAAACAATGAAGCTGCTGCTTTATTGTCAAAAACTCTATTTAAAAAAAATCAATATTTATTATTTATTGCAGATACAGATCATTGAAGTGATGTATAAATTAATAAATTAACTATTTTGAAAATAACAAAGCAATACGACAAAAACTCTATTTAAATAAATATAAAACAGATACAAATGACAGCAAGAAGGTGTATAAAATAATAAATAAATTATTTAAAAAATAATAAAGCAGTACTACAAAAACTCTATTTAAATAGATATTAAACAGATACAGATGATAGCAAGGAGATTTATAAAATAGTAAATTAATTAACTACTTAGTTAGTCCATTTTACTTATAAATCCCAATTTTTAGTTACATATTGTTTTTTATTTTAATTTTATAATTATTAATTATATTATAAAAAAACAAAAAAAAAGATTTTTTTAATAAATCGCACTTTTGTAAACATTCGGTATACATTGTATATTCTTTATTGTTTTTTTTTTTCATAAAATATAATTTTAGTCAATTATTTGTTATAAGTTACAAGTTTTAATATTTTCTGATAAAGATTCAATTTTATAATAAATTCTGTGTGCAAATTACGATTTTTGGAAATTCGGAATATTTACTAAATTTACTATTAAGATGTAGCAAAAATATATCTAAAAGATTGGGTAAACAGAGCCACATTCAATCTTCTTATGCGTTGCAACGTTTTCTGTGTGAAGTTTGAAATGGTGGATATTAGTTTTTAACCGGTATGTTTAACTGAAATTATGGACACAACTTGTGCTCAAATTTTGGAGTAGATTGTTTTCTTACTGAAACGTTTTTGAAATAGGAGGCTCTATTCTGTTGGATTTGGAAAATATTGCCATTTGATTTAAAATAAATTTGCATATTGTGAGCAATTCCACATTGAATTATAATATACGTGTAAAACGGTTGAATTTCAAGGTTACGCTTGCTAGTTGAAAAATTAGAACAAGTTCCATTTAATGCTCTGTTGAAACGACGCGAGCGGAGTGAAAACGGATGTGCAGTAAATGAGCAATGTACCAATCCGGCGTTTGTTTATTTTAACCTTGATTTGTGGTATTTTGTTTTCCAATGTGTTAATTTTATTTATATGTATAATGTCCTGGTCAAGAAAGGAGCTTAAATTGCTGATTCAGTAATATGAAAAATATCCATTTCTGTATAATATATTTAATATAAAATCGGCTCTCAAAAGCACCATCTATTGGTTTTTCATATTGTCCTATTTTGAATTTAAGATTGTGTGTAAAACAGGATTTGTATAATTCCACATAGAAACGGCGCACCGATTCAATGTCGAATTGCTCGGGCACTTCCATGGAGAATTCAGCAAAGTGTAAAACGGCTTAAAATCAACTCCATATTGGTAGATTTTTTCGGTATAGACAAATCAAATAAGCATTGTCGTTGTGTAAATATCTACACAATTTTCAGATTATGTTTTGCTTGAGTTCACTTCAAACTGAACAAACTGATATGTTAATATATCTTATCATTTAACATATTCAAAACAACAACTGACTCATTTTCTAGCGCCAATTTATTGTTCATCCAGTAATAACATATTATCTCTGCCTTTTTAGGAATGCTAATTGTTCTCTTTAATTTTTTTTTCCAAAACTGACAAACATTTATTACCTATTTTCAATTTAATAACTTACACTTTCCATACAAACAAATAATAAAGTTTAAATTTTAAAAATATACATTTGTTATTCAAAACTTTGACTGAGATGCAGTTTGTACTAGGGTTCTTAGCATCAGTAAGATATGTAATTTAATATAGTATAGCTTGATATAATTTTATTATTATTATTAAAAATAATAATAATAATAATGTTTACCCAAAATATAATACCATATCTCAAATGACAATAGCAATTAAAACAGTAATAGCTTTCCCCTTATCTTTATAAACAAAGATGTTGCAAGTACTTGCCTTTACTAGTTAGTATATATAACTAACAAATATAATTTGCAACTAGCAAATAGCAAAAGATTTAATTTAAATTTTAAAAAGTTTGTATCACTTAGCACCATGTCTTACTTCTACTACATATTAAAATCATAAGTAAACATGAATTTCAAAAATAATAAATACATAATTGTACAATATTGAATTAAATAGATATTTTATAATAAATTACACAAAAACCTCACAAAATTAGTATTCAAAATTATAAGTAAAATCGTGCATATTAAATACGTGAATATTTTTAGAAGTGCATGAAGAGCAAGAATAAAAATGTTCAAGGATGGCATGCAAGAGGGATATATATCAAGGACTATTTCCCGAAAAAAAATCAGAAATGATAAAATACACAAAATATTTGCTTTTGGATGAAATACGACAAAAATTCGAGGTTGTAAAAGTATCGTAATTATGACATTTTAAATGTAAAACATATAATATATTGAAAAAAGGCATTAAAGTATCAATTTCTTCATATATTTGACTCGAGCGTGATTGACCAAAACAAAAAGAAACTGATTTTTAAAATGTCACTCAATGCAAATGTGCAAATACCCTGGTGTTTTCGTCATACAACAAATACTCGCTAATTAATATTCATTCGTTGTTAAGAGATTTTAATAATATTTATTAGTATGATTGATTAAAATTTTGCGAGGAAAATAGTCACAAAAAGTTGTTTTTATTTTTACGCATTAGTCAATTAAATTATTACATCTGTATACATATTTGGTCATGTTAAAAATAGTCATGTATTGGTAAAAATAAAAACTTGCCACAAAAATGAATAATATTTATTTATTATTTAGTGATTTTAATATATGTCTAAGATTGAAAAGCACAAGGGCTTCATAAAAAGTACGTTCATTGTTAAAGCTTGTAAGAAGAAAACTACTTTGAGTACGGTCAAAACTTGGATGGCCACATCGTCTGCCAACCAAATTGGTTCTATACTCTAAAAAACAACTAGTTACATCGAATTTTTTATATCATTTTATCATTTTGTTATTTATCTAATAATTAGTTTAAAATAGTTTTTTGGAAATTTTTGCAAAAACTAAAA
The DNA here is from genome assembly GCA_030264575.1 of Tachinus sp. AB-2021. Lineage (NCBI taxonomy): Eukaryota > Metazoa > Arthropoda > Insecta > Coleoptera > Staphylinidae > Tachinus > Tachinus sp. AB-2021. Next base: position 8,087 of record JARJEC010134478.1, on the reverse strand, counting down.
AGGTGAGTTAATTAAATTCTGCGCACTGTTTTATTTACTAGTTTATTAACTAGTGAATAAGCAATTCAAATGAGTAATTTTGCTTTGCTTAACAAAATGTATCAAAAAAGTTGTTTAAATATTCAACATAACATAGGTTCATGTTGAGCTTCCACATGATACAGCCTCTCGCAAACAAATGTTTTTAAGTTATATCTTAATGGTAAATTCTTGAACAGTATTCAAAATTAGAATACACTTTTTTAATGTTGGAAATATAAACACCATTAATTTTAGAACAATTGTCTATTATCTGTAAAATTATTTTTAAATGCTTAATAACAATTAATAATAATTTAAAATAATATTTATATTCAATTCCAATTAATGTTTTTATCAACTTGAAGTACTAGAAAATCTCTTTTTTCAAATTTATCCATTTAATTCACTATATTTTTTTCATTTAAATAATATAATGAAAATGTTCATTTAATTCTAAACCAACTACTTACACAAAAAATATTGGCAACATCGCTGGGCTTCTTATAAAATTTAGACAATATTAGGTCCTATCGAACACAATGTTTATTGCGACTATATGATATTGTGCTTTGTATATAAAATTGTCCCTCACCACCGCACCCACCCGGGCTTCGACTAATCTGCAATATGTACCGTTCTTTGTAGCATCAGTAGATCACGTATATATATATATATACATGTTTGCTAGCTTGCAGTGGAGTTCGTATCTGGTAAAACTGACAACGTGATTTATTCTGATGGTAAATATATTTTTATGATTATTTGCATCGGCCATCGGCACCCGTACCTGAGCTACGTTTACTTGCTGGTGACGGGGGGTGGGTGGAAGAAGGTAACGCTGTAAAACTAGAAGATGGGTTTATCTATGCAAAAACTGCAAACCGAGGTGACAATGCGTAATTTGATTTAAAAACTTAAAAGATTTTGCATTTAAGATTGAAATATATTTTGTTTACAGAAGTATAAAATATTTTAAATCACTTATGATTGATTTATTTTACTTTGTGTTTTTAAATATATTATTATAAAAATAAAACAAATTATTATTAAACATAGTGACGCCGCCGGAAATGGATCCAGATCCGGTATCCGGCCAATATTTGAAACATTCGATTCCGGCCGGATCTCAATAACTTTTCGGTTGGATTCAGAAGAACCCGATTTTTCCTAAATAAATAATAGTGTAAAAGAATGCAAGTAAAAAAAGTAAACGATACAAATAATAAAATAAAAATATATAAAAAAGTATTAGAATTTTGATATTTAAAAAAATAATTATAGTGAAATCTTTAATAGTGGATAAATTCTTTAAAAAGACAACTCTCATGACATATAATTTTTTATATACGAGCTAAAATACATGCAATACAGCAAACTCCCTAATAAGTGGTTACGAACAGAAAAAAATTTGCTCAAAAGTTACAAAATTAACAGTTACCCAAAAATATTTCTGATAAAAACCATAATTTTTTCTATAATCGAACAGTTTCTTTAATTAAATTAAAATGTTTTGCTTTGAAAGAAAGAATTTTTTTTTTGAAATGCAACAAAAAAGAAAACAATCACCTTGACCGTAATACTATGTTTATGGATCTGGCAGCATCCAGCATCACTAATTAAAACAGTAGCAATGAACAAAGCAATAACTCGGTTATTTTTTTTTCTAATATTTATTATTTCTCAGTATTATTTTTTTAATTTGAAATATTATCTACTATTTATATTTTACTCAAATACAACTCTCGTTTTTCAGATTTCAAAAATATATTACAAGTATAAACTTGCATGACAAACATATAATATTAATGCAAGATTGTATTAGCTATAAAATATTATTATTATAAAATAATAATGCTAATGCTTAAAGGCAGCATTACCCTAGATTCAAGTAACATCTGTCCAGTCAATGCTGCCATCTGATGATTACTAGCCTATTCTATGTGTCTAAGAAATGTGTATCAGTAGGAAACAAATATTCTGTATTTTAGGGTTGCTATGCTAGCTAGTGTCACGAGTTTGGCACTTTTAAGGGAAAGGGAATAGCAAACGGCACAGAGCATTAAAAACCGTCATAAACGGTAGTAAATGTATTTTATGAGTGAAAATAAGTTTGGCTTATAGAAGATTGTTTTGAAAATAATTTATATTTTTGTACAACTGATAAATAATCGTTTTCTAAACTAAATGCTTTTGTATATTTTTACAATAAAAACTACTAGATACACACAATAACTAATTAATTTTACCGTTTTTATTAATTAACAATAAAAATATCTGAAATACAAAACCCTTAATTAACATAATATTGAAACATTTACAGAATCACTTACACATATATACAAATTCACTTTTTCTTTACGTCCTTTTTTATTTAGTGATTATCAAAATGCTTTTGAAAAGTTAAATTTATTTTTAATTTAAAAAAGTATGTTTATTTATACTTAATTATGTTATATAATATCAAACAAATTGTATCCATTTTTATCAAAAAAATTTTGTTTTTAAATAAATAAGATAATATTTAATAAAATAAAAAGGAAAGCGTGTTTGCACCAGACAGCGGAAGTAATACTTATTACATTTTATTTAATTTTTATAAAATATTTATTAATCGCAGGATTCGAACCCAGAACGCCACCTACATCGGCTTATAGGCTATTAAATGTGTATCAAAATTAATTCAACCGATTTCTGTACATCAATATGGGGTTATGTATTTGACACTGACAATTAATATTATTAACCTCCTACTAGTCGCGTTACTATTTGAAACGTGAATAGTCACTCCAGTCTTTCACACCGTGTATGTTTTTTTTGTGAAATTATTAAAAAACATACACTGTGTGAAAGACTGGAGTGACTATTCACGTATATATAATATAAGATCAATTAGTAAAATATATATTTTTGATTATTATTTAAGCTCAATATTTTCAAAAGAAAAAAAAATTTCAACAACCTAAATTCAATCCTAAAAATAAAAATAATAAAGTTAAAATGTTTTTCTGACACTTATAAGCTGTTGAGGAGAGGAGAAAACTAACACACCTGTCTAAAATATGTCAAAAGATGTACCCCTCAAAATAGAAATTGTCGTGTTCCGGGATATTTTTTGTTCTGACCCAATTTTCCGAGGTATCAAGGGTGGATACTTTTGTAAAAAATACCCTGAATATTATAAACATTAAAAATGTTAGATTAATAAAGAACATTTATAATTATAAGGAGGTAAACTATAGTACTATTGTTTGTAATAAACATGTTTTTCATTGTACCTCTCTCTTATCGTTGCTCTCACCCTCGCATTGGAACTACATCAACATCTGTTTAAGATTTTATTCCTCTTTTGAAATAATGCTAAATCAAAAAGACATTTTGCCCAGCAATATTTATTAAAAACATTAAAGGAATCTATTATATTTTCAGAAAATGATATTAATATTTATTTTTGTTATTTCTCACAAAATATGCAATAATTTGTGCCACCAATTTGCAGGTGTGTTCAGACACCGTTACTTAAGACATTTATTATTCTGTACATTTATTAAAGCAATTACACGACGCGTTCGATTTACTGACTACAATTTTATTGGTTAATTGATTAACAAAATGGACACAAAATTCGTTGACATTATTAAAATGAAAATATATTTTTGTCTATAAGTATATTTTATTAAAGACAAGAAATTATAACTATTTAAAAAGATATTTAAATAGTGATGGCAGCATTTGCACCTAAATGAATAATATTTGTGATAAGATATAAAAAAATGTTTTATTTATTTATAAAATTGTTTGTAACTGTCACTAATATTTATAGGGCACAAATTTCACATCTTGCCATCGCTTTCACTACCATTAAGGTAAACATAGCAACAGGCGTTCTAACACATCATTAGACGTTTCACATAAAAATGGTGTAAATACCCACAATAAGCATTTTCTATTTTTCATAAATTTCACACTTAAAAATATTCAAAGTTAGTTATTATTTCTAAGACTTGAATTGTCATATAAAATTAAATAAAAAATGATAAAATTAGTTGACAAAATCCAAGTTTTGTAAACTTTGCGTTATTTAACTAAAATAGTGCAAATACAATTAAATAGTTAGGATTAGTTAAACAAAATCAAACATTTTAAAATTTCGGCATCAAGTCATGTTTACATGACAAATACATGTTGATGAAATATCTTTATATGTAGTTATAATTAATAAATATATAACATGTAAAACAATAAATATAAAAATTGTAAAAATAATAATAATGCATTAACTTTTATTAATAATTAAAGTTATTAAAAAAAATTGTACATTTCAAATAATTATTTAAAAAAAAAGAGATGTTCCCTTTAATTATAATTTCAAAATTGGTGTTATTTCCAGTTAAAGAGGAAATAATATTTTTCAAATTTTTAACAGTTAAGTGGGGTCTTATGATGTATTTTAACCCATAAAAAATTCATAAGAAAATATTCTTAAATAAAAAAATAGATATACCTATTTCAGCTATAAAAAAATAAGTAATTTTTCTTATATTAATTGTATCATTAAAATTACTGATAGTTGTGATTATGAGATAATATTGATTCAAATTATAGTAAAGTAAAAGAAGACCAATATATTATTTACCAAAAATTGTAATTTATAAAAAAGAGCTCTCTATAAATTACAAATTTACAAAAGAGATATTTTATAAGTTGCGATTTAGAAGAAAAAAAAACTTATAACAAAAAACTCAAAAAACTTCAAAAATGGAAAATTTACTAACTACTGTAATTTATTAAATAAAAAATATGCAATTTCTAATAATAATTTTGACTTGAACTGGTTAGAGAACTGTTATAATCTAAAATGTTTAGAACAGAACATGAACCGAACCGATAAAAACAAATAGAAACGTGAACCTTAACGGAATTATTTACTTGAGTGATTCAAGTCCTTGGAATAAATAATATAAAAATGTAGTCTCAAAAAATCGTTGCATAGTTGGCAAAAAATGTTAAAAAATATTTTTAAATACATTTTGTTTGCAATTACAGGGACAAGTATTTTAAATATTTATTTAGTTTCTTAGTTTTAGTATATTTCTTTAATTTAAAAAAAGTATACTAAACAATTATTTAATCCGACTTGTGTTATAAATTTTCTGACATAGAAAATATTCTTTGATTATCAATGCTATAGGTAATTACTGCATTAAGATATGACAATTTGAATACATGATTTCACAATAAAACCTTGCTTTATAAAGTTTGCAAAACTTTTTTGATAACCACCAAACTTATCTGACTAATATTTAGCTATTTGTCTTTCTAAATCAGTCTAAATGTATAATTGAGGTGTGATGGCGATTAGTTAATAGTCAATATCTCATTCAGTTGCTTGCCAGGAGGAGTATAACCGGCTTTAGGCAGGATGGATGAGATATCAATCGGCCTTTGTATGGCCTCACTCGCTACCAAACAACCAAAAGATGTAAATAAAGCAAAAATAAATAATTAAACACCCATCATAAAGCAATTTATAAACTAATTGTCATCTCATTAAAAAATAATAATTACATCAAAGTTATAATCACCTACGTTATTGCTCACAGCCAACATCTATTGTATTTAATTTTGTATAATGTAAAACATAGTTATAATATGCACATAGACTTTTAACTATATTTATATACTAATCAAATGCATTTAAGTTAAAAGTAATTTGCTTTTTTGACAAAATTATTCAAATTTTGTCAAAAATGCTCTATTAATATTAATATTTATATAATTTTAATAAAAATTGTGTAAAATATTAATAATGCAATTTTGCCAGAAGTCAAAACAAAATGAAATGAATCGATGTAAAACTCACCAAGCATATTTGCAGCTTCAGTCTCATCTTGATCGAACCGTCCAGCAATTCTGCGATCATTACAATTGGGCGATGTTTCTGAGTCTCTACTCGTCTCCTCACCGTCATTCTTACTATTTGAGCGTGGAAACTGCGGTCCGCTCCTTAAACTGCTACCTTTCAAATTCAGATGCCTCGAACAGTATCCTCTACGTTGAGATTCTTTAGTGCATCCGTCTTTGGAACATAACCGCCTCCATTGTTTCCCGTTGAATTTCTTCCGTATCCCATTTGGATTAGCAACAACATCACCCTTCTTATACTTATGTGGTGTCGCTGCTTGACTACGAGGTGTCGTTGGTTGTGAACGGAGCGTAACACTACTACTTGAACTACCTCTACTTTGCATACTGCTACTTCTTTTACTACTACCTATAACACATCATTATTATTATTAGTCAAAATCTTAAATAGAAGATTTAAAAAATAATCAAAATAAATGTTACAGATAAAACTACAATCTTTATTATTGTTTGACTTATTTTAATTTTATTATTGTTTATTGTTGAAATGTGACAATCTTTAGCTATGTAATGCAAAGCATGTAGTTGCTAACTGTAGTACAATACTCTCACTCGATTCTTAAATTACTGTATATATTATATACATTTTGTGCTGTCCTAAAAATTTGAGCTAGGTTTCAATTATCTGGATATTAAAACTTTTGTGTACTATAGTCCAACATTTTTCCACCAACATTGGTGTTGCTGCAGCTGCCTTAACCTTTTGCAGTTCCAGTGTCTTTAGGAGACCGAGTTTAAATTCGGGAATGTTCCGGAAAATTCAGGACAAATGATCAACCTACAATGTGGCAAGCAATATCTGCGCTTCAAGTGCTGTTTCTATTCAAAATTAAGAGAATACATACGCAATATCAGAGCTGAGCCCACATAGGACCTGAACCAACAAATTTCTATTTCAGGACCACAAATGATTATGAATATACTGCAAATTACATAATTAATTTCCTCAAGAATATAGAGTCCATTTAGTAATGACCTGTGATAGACACCAAATATATGGTTTATAAAAGGAGTCCATAAGAATAGCAGAATATTTAGTGATGAGCCAAACAGTGTGCACCATATGGGAAATTATTTTATTATGCATTTCTCAGAAAACTTTATTCTTTGGAAAATGTTGTGCATGTGTCAAAATTCGTTTAGCTTCTTTCAAATAGACCAACTACAGTTAATAAAAAAAATGTTTTTTTTAAATTGTGAAATTCTATTGTTATTTTAAGTTTCCGGACAAGGACTTCATTTCAAAGTTTAAATTTTTATATTTCAAATCATCTCGAACTCATAACTGAAAAAAGAACAGTGAAAAATGTCAGTTCTATCTTAAATTTTTTATTATTCACTAAAGTTTTTGATAAATTATGTGTATGCTTTTGGTGTACTTTTTTAAAGAAATTAATTTTAATGATATCTCAAAACACTTTTAATGGCTTGTAAAATCTCCAATTTAATACTATAAAGTTACAAAACAAATAAAATATCCTTGTACAGTCATCTAAATAAAAAGATTTCTTTTGATTCAGTTTGCATGTTACAAGCTGCTTTATAAATGTTTCCTAAATTATCTAAAAAAGTTGTATACAATGTGATTTTCTATCTAAATACTTTTAGAAACATACACGTAAGAATTGACACATTTCACTATTCTTTTCAATTAGAAGTTCTTAAACAAGTATACACCCATAAAAATTTTAACTTTGAAACATTCGAATATCTATAACTAGAAACTTAATTCAAATGTACCGCTTGGTAGCGATAAATTGAAGATGAAAACATCGTGCGACAGCTCGTGTACCTAATCCAAACTATCTGATTTTAGTTCTGCGTATGTATTAGTAGAGCGGCATAAATATAACAATGACCTTGGTTACCAAGGCCAAGATTGCTGAGACGGGCCGGTTGATATGTTAATATTGAACAAGCGCATTATCGGTTTAATTAATTGATATATATATATGCTCAATATAAAGCGCATTATCGTCAAAAACTAAAATTTAATAATAGTCAAAAACTAAAATTTAAATAAATTCAATATTTATTATATTTAGTAGTTATAGCAGATACAGATGATATCAAGGTGATGTATAAAATAATAATTTAACTATTTAGAGAGAATACAAAGCATTATGACAAAAATTATATTTAAA
>JARJEC010134471.1:0-15051 GCA_030264575.1 Tachinus sp. AB-2021 | reverse complement strand
CAATTTTACATTATTTACGATTTATCTAATTTAATCTTGAAATTTCAATAAAATTAATTAAGTTATGATTTATATGTATATTCAGTATTTCACGGGTATAAAGCTCAGGTTTAATGTATATTTGATATATATGTAAAAGTAGTTTAAAACCAACATTTGGCAACCAAGTCGTTGGATTTGTCTGTTATTACTCCATTTTACGTTTCAGTTACCTCGCATCATCTAAGTAATTTAATGAATTGCAACGAAAACACGTGAAATGTTTGTGAAATGACTGAGAAAAAAAAAATATAAGAAAAATAATTGCCCATATACACAGTACCAAAGCCATAAAATATAAACAATTTTTTTATATAAATTTGACCTCACAATAATGTTATTATCCAAAATCGAAGTATAATGAGTAATGCAAATTAAAACTGAAATATTAACATAATCTGAACTTACTTTTTAATTGATTTTTTACACGTTTATTGGGTAGTCCAATATACACAAAACAAATTATATATATATATAGATTATAATATGTTATTAACGTATTTCACAAGTTATTTCAATTTAGAAATTGCATATCTTTAAAATATGAGATGTGGCTAATATCTTTGTTGCCCCGAGGTCGTCAATTATTTGATGTCACAAAGAAAATAGATAAAAAAAATTAAACTAAGTATTTTTTTCTTGAGATTTATAAGAAAATATGGAAATTTTGACACTTTGATACTTTGTTTGTCTAAATGTTTATAAATACTTTTTATAAAAAAAATTATATAAAAAATTTGATGTTGAAATTAGAAAATGTGAAAATGAAGTATTGAAATGGGTGCTGAATGTCCGAAATGTTGGCGGAAAGATGTTTCAGAAATATTTGAAATATACGAAAGGTTTCCAAAATGTGCAAAATGTAAAATGAAATGAAAAACTTTTAATGATTTGAATTATATCATTAATGGTTTGATACATTTTTTGAGCTAATTCAATATTTTATGATTGAAGCAGAGTAACTAAAACGAGCCGGAGATATTTTTGTACTTTAGACACAGTGAGAAAGTGAAATGATTCATCTGCAATATGCAATAAATACATATCACCTATCTTGGGCATATTAGAAGTTTATGAGATAAGTGCATTATTTTGTAGATGAAGTGATACGGTTAGTTTATTTTCTGAAAATTCTAAAAGTAAACCAACGCGGTCGCGGTCTAAAATGACTTTTAAGATGTCCATTCTTGGCCGCTATGCGTTTTCGTATTGTATTATATATGTTGCTCTACCACGACCGCCACCGCCATCGCGACCACGTTGGTTTGCAAATGGTACTTTGAAATGTTACTGTTGACTTCTGATGGTAGACCGACATGCACAGTTTTTGGTCTTACGCCATTGTAAATATGCAGAGTAAAAAGATTTATTCAAATAAATACCTTAAACATGATACGATATATGTATTTCAGGTTGTTCTAAACTACTCAAACAATTAATAAATGAACATGATAAAAATAACTCTTCACAAAACACACAAACACATGGTTAATAAACTAAATTGGCTTTACTCTTTTTCTTCTTGCCTAATATCAAGGAATCTCATGTGCTTCAAATGTATTAACAATCATTTCATCGAATTAACCAAATATTCGATTGAATTATTTTTAAGAGCATGGAATACATCCACCTTCCGGAAGTGCTAATCCATGGGAAGTACCAAACACTCCTGACACTGAACATGTATTTGTTCCTTACGAAGGCGTTTTTCATGTCTATGTTAACGAACAAGCTGCCAAGGATGATAAAGTGTGTGATTTTCCATATCCTGATTTGGACCAATTTGTCACCGACATGAACAATATGTGCAGCATGATTGCTGATGGACCACTGTAAGCAGTAGCGTAATTTCTTTAATTTATCAAACCTTATTTTTATATATTTTTAGAAAATCATTCTGTTATCGCCGATTGAGCTACCTATCATCTAAGTTCCAGCTGCATGTACTTCTCAACGAGTTGCGCGAATTGGCTTCGCAAAAGGCGGTACCGCATCGCGATTTCTATAACATTCGTAAAGTGGACACTCACATTCACGCCGCCTCTTGCATGAACCAAAAGCATTTGTTGCGTTTCATCAAGAAAACTTTGAAGAATCACGCTGATGAGGTGGTCACCAACCAAAATGGCAATCCGATGACTTTAAAGGAAGTGTTTCAGGTTAGTTAACGTTGATATGTTTGCAATTGATTTTTATCAGTTTGTCCCGTGTGTAGATTCTTATGACTATATGTTACGGCAAACCCATTTCTTTGTCTGAGTTCTTTCAGGTAAGCGTTTACTTTGGTGTACGCTTCAACTTGGGATGCAAACTATTTTATTTAGAGCCCATCATTTAAAGATTAATTAATGTATCGTGGACTTACTACAAATTATAAAATAATATAAGCAACACTGTTTGTGGTTAAAATATTATCGTGTAATTAAATATGCTATTTAAAGGAACAAGAAAGAGATGTAAAATAGTATTTAGGCCTAGTTTTAGTCTAGTTTAATTTTTTTTAATACTTGGTTGTAGCATACTTAACTAATATTTAAGTTTGGATTGTTTGAAATAGCTTCTTTGTCAAGGTTCTTTTATCGTAATTTGTAGGCGACTTTGTTACTTTTGAGTGAATGATACGAATACATATATTTTAACATTGGTGACCATCAAGATATTGCAAAAAGTGCAATTTTAGTTTTTATTAGTTCTACAGAGCATCAATCATTAGATGTTTTAACTTCTAACGACCAAAAGACAATTGGGGCAAAGTTGGGATAGTTTTAGCCTAAATAGAAAATGCACTCAGTCCATTGGCACTGGTTGTTTATGAAATTTAACGAAGTGTCAAAAAATTTCACGTAACGTAAATAATGTTGGGAGAAGTTTGATATAACTCGAATTATTAAGATGTTGCAAAAATATAGAAAACTTGAATAAAGATATTACATTTGAAATGCGCTATATTTTGTAAAATGAATACGAAATGGGATACCTGGAAATATTTTTCAAAAGTTACCAAAAAGAAATTGTTGTTAGATATTATGAAACTTTGGAGATCTGTTACAAAATGTAAAACTGTAGTATATCATTAAGCATTAGCAGTATGGCAATTTACCAGCAGTGCTGTGATGGAAGATGTTTAGTAATTTAAAAATTTATAAACTATATTTTCTTTTGGATATTTTATCGACAAGTTTTATTGAAGCAGATTTGTTCTGAAAGATTTGTAACTGTTTCTTGGATCATAGCAATAACTGCATAGTTGTTCTTGAAGTGATCTAGTTTTATTATGCTCCATGATTTTCTTTTTGAACTGATGTTAAATTGTGTGGAATCTAAAGGACATGAATTATAGGTTTTATGTAAAATGGATTTAATTTTGTACTTATCTTTAAGGTATTAAATAATACACCGATTTTCTTATCTAACCATACAAGAATAAATTTCGTTTCATTAACTTTTATTTTTGAACTAGAAGCTTAAAAGTTGCTATTTACGGATTTTAAACTCGATACTACCGCTTTAGGTTTACAATCAAACACTTTGAAATTACAGAAAGTCATAATATCGATCTTTCATTATTTAATTTTATGATATCTTGGGAACAGAATTACTTAAAAACCAAAATTTATTTAAGTTATTTGAAAACCATCACTCTAATTAAACATGTAAACAAGTAGGTTAAATAAAACAGCTCTTATAAGCATACTCCGTTTTTAAAGAATCTTTCATGATCATATTATGACAACGACAAGTAAATTTATTTGTAGTAACTCCGCGATATGCATGCGCTTACTAGGTGGTATTTTTAATATAATCTGCACGTTAAATAATTACAAATTCACTTTAAGTAATCATCGAAATTGATACACCTAAAACGTGATCGCTCGACGTAGGCTCGCATATCTTGCATACAAGTGATTACCATTAAAATATTTCACATTAACAGCACCGTAGCATCCATATTGTCAAGATATATTTTTATCAATTTTAGTTGTACTAATAATATCCAACTATTCAATTAACAATTTTAAAATCCCCACCACCAATATATAAAATAATAGATCCCATTTTGAACACATTTTATTTTTTATTTTTGTAAAAACTCCGTTCGCGTAACAATCTCGATTTTATTTTGCAGTCAATGAATCTTACCACTTATGATTTAACGGTGGACATGTTAGACGTGCACGCCGATCGAAACACGTTCCATCGTTTCGATAAATTCAATGCTAAGTACAATCCCATTGGTGAGAGCAGATTGAGGGAAGTGTTTCTAAAAACCGACAATTATCTGAATGGAAAATATTTTGCGAGAATCATCAAAGAGGTGGCCAGCGATTTGGAGGAATCGAAATATCAGAATGCTGAATTGAGACTCAGCATTTATGGAAAGAGTCGTGAGGAATGGGATAAGCTGGCCAAATGGGCTATTGAATCGGATGTTTATTCTGATAATGTCCGTTGGCTTATACAAATACCTAGGCTATAGTGAGTATGCAATGTGTTTACATTTGATTTAAACTAAAATGCAATTTTACAGTGATATCTTCAAATTAAACAAATTAATGACGAATTTCCAAGAAATCATGACAAATATCTTTTTACCTTTGCTGGAAGTAACAGCGAGACCAACATCTCATCCAGAGCTTCATAAATTTTTACAATACATTATAGGTTTTGATTCAGTAGATGATGAAAGCAAGCCGGAGAATCCGTTATTTGAAAAAGATATAGCGCCTCCTGATAAGTGGAGTGATGATGAAAATCCTCCATACGCCTACTACCAATATTACATGTACGCTAATATAGCAGTACTTAACCATTTTAGAGCTGAACGCGGTTTGAATACGTTTGTTTTGAGGCCGCATTGCGGCGAAGCTGGGCCAATCCAACATTTGGTGTGCGGATACATGCTTTCTGAAAATATTTCTCACGGATTGCTGCTCAGAAAAGTGCCTGTACTACAATATCTTTATTATTTAGCACAGATTGGTATAGCTATGAGTCCTTTATCTAATAACAGTTTATTTTTAAATTACCATCGCAATCCATTACCTGAATATTTAGCAAGAGGATTGTGTGTCTCATTATCCACTGATGACCCTTTACAATTCCATTTCACCAAGGAACCATTGATGGAAGAATATAGTATAGCTGCACAGGTTTGGAAATTATCTAGCTGTGATATGTGCGAATTGGCCAGAAACAGTGTGCTCATGTCTGGCTTCCCGCACAAAATGAAGCAGTACTGGTTGGGTCCAAACTACACCAAGGAAGGAGTCGCCGGCAATGATATAACCCGCACTAATGTACCCGATATTAGAGTGGCCTTTAGATACGAGACCCTTTTAGACGAATTGAATAATATCTTTAAAAATCACCACTTTAAAGAATAATTATTTTTTACATAATTTTTATAACTTATTAACTATATATTATATAAATTCTATCAATTCATTTATAGTTTCCAATGTTGTATTCTTAATTAATTACAATTATGTCACCTGTTATTGTCGGCTCAAAGCTATTACAAAGTTCTAAATAATTGACCAATTTAAAAAAAAATACGTTACATAGAAGAGAAATATATATTTAGCTTTGATTCTAATAAAACGATTCAAACTTGTAGTTTATTGTATTTTACGAAATACATTTATCTAATTGATCTAAAAATAATTATTTTTATAGTGAGTTCAAATTTGTGATCAACACACGAATTTATCCAATTTTTATAGAATAAATTAAGATTATAAAATTAGAAAAGTTTAATAAAAAATTAATTATTGTATTTATTAGAGCCAATCGGAAATTAATAAATGTGTTTGTATTTCAAATTACAAAAAATATGTTTAGATTAGGAAATATTAAAATGCTGATAAAATTACTTGTTTGTTATCAATGTTATCCATAGTTCCATACTTATTTATGTTCCTATAAAGCGTATTGGATCCAATCCCAAAAATTACTGCGTATATATTGATAGTGTTCTCCTTAATCGATGTCTGAGTATCTAAAAATTTGTAAAGACAATAGTCATTTGTGGTTTTTTTATGTTTTTTGAAAGAAAAGCACTACTCGTAGAAAGTAACGAGTAGCGAGAGACCTACTTACCATTAAATAATTTATATTATTTTCTAGACTAAATTTGTCTGTTTGCACACGCTTAATTACTATACTACTTGTTACTGTACTAAATTGCCATGCAATGCAAATTTATAATTAATGCAACTTATTCTCCAAATCGTTACTTTTAGCCGATCACATATATTACGGTCAATGTGTTGTCTTATATCGTGAAATTATTCTGTATCGGTATAGAATAACTTTTCTGTCATTATGATCAAAATACTATATATAGTTGTTTCGACAAAAATGCGAAAATATGTCAAAGCTCAAAGATACATAAAACGGTATAATTTAATTAAAGTGGTCAATATTTGTAGTCTATATTTGGCGAAATTAAGTTTTTTATCTCTCTGTACCCTTAAAGTTAATTTTTTGAATGGTCTTTAACCATTACTTTCACAAAAGCCATTGATGATGGTTTGTAAATGGGTTTTAAATAAAAAAGAATAAATTCCTATTTTTGGTTTTAAAGCGATTTACTTTGAAATCATTTTTGGTTGCAAACACGACAAGCTCACAATTTTATCCTTTTACGAATTTTTGATGATTATTGCTCATGGTACTCTGTTGAAAACGAATTATAAAAGTTTTAACTGTACATGGTGAATCATAATTAGGTGAAAATAATTTATGCATTAATTGATACAATAAACACTAAATTGACAATAAAAGTAATAATACAAAGATTAAACAATAGACGAGTATAATATATGTTTAAAATGCTCCTCTCCAGCGTCAATACGTACAAGTATTGCACCCGCATACAAGAGATTTATACTTTTGTTTTGACGAATCTCAAAAATTCTTTGCTGCAACTGTTGCTCGCATTAAGTATCTTACGGTAAATCAGTTGTTCTAAAAATGCTCATAAAAAGAAATCGAGCGAGTTTAAGTCGGGACTCCTTGGCGGCTGTCTCAATGTAAAAAAATCGGCTAATATACCATTAAAATAGTTACCTATTCTGTAATAATTTTACCGTTGTGAGGCGGTGCTCCTTCTTGTTAGAAGAACATCTTTTGTCTCATGTTGAACGGGTTGCTTTCAAGTACATCATGCAGCTAGTGTTCAAGGAAGTCCAGATAACTATCCTTACTAATGCGAATAATTATCGAGTTTTTTCAGCTTTTTCAGCTCAGTAAAAAACCATTGCAGCTTCCTCTCTATACATTGACAAAAAATATTTGTGAAAATTCTTACTTTTTGATACGTGGGTATTCTGTGATGAATAATTATGCAATTTTGAAAGTTCAATAAGTAAAACAAAATTGGAGTTGTTATTTATTCTTTCAAGAAGCCACCAACAAAGACGTGTTCTTCAGTATGCCCAGAATAAAAAGTTTGAACATTATATACGAATTGTAAGAATGGAATTTTGCAGTACTTACAGTTTGCAAAAAAATTTGCGAGCAGAAATTCGGCAATTACTTGTAGTAGTATATTCTAAAACTGAATCAATTGCTCTAATTGCATTATGCTTTCACGGTGTGGTGGACCAGCCCAAAGAACTCACAGAAAACGAACCTTGCTCAATCTTCGAAAGGTTGAAGTAAAGACTTGATAATTTGGGATTATTTAGTTAGGGAATTTGCGGTTGTATTCTCTAACGACTACTAAAGCGATTCCGTTATAAAAACCATACACGAAAACGTTTTTTCTATTTCTCTTGGAGTAAAATTTCGAAAAAAAAAGTTCTTTAAGAATCCACAATAGAGATTTTCAAATAATTATTGCCTATTTATGATAGCCGGTAAGCTTTCTAAATTAGATTACTTGATCTCAAAAATTAATACATTATTGAAATTTGTTTGTTTAACATTCTGTATCTTATTAAGGAAGCATTTTGGTATTAAGGTATCTTAGGTTAATTGCTTTATTTTCACAACAAGAAAAGTTTGTTGCTTAAATTATTTACACTTAATTATGACTTACCCTGTTGATGCAAAAGATTTGGAGAAAGTAGAAGCAGCAATTATGGGTCTGTAAGCTTTTCATCGACGTAAGATAGCTTTTCTGTTATTTAGGTCTTAATAATCTTTCTTTATTTTTTAAATGTTGGTCAATCTTGCTTACTATTCTTCGATTAATACAAAGTGCAGAAATGGGACATACTTATTTTGCTCTCTATTTATCACATCTTGCAGTACATACGTTATTTAAGAAAAAATGTAAATCTTCAAAAAAGATGTTGGGATCACCGCCTACCAACAAATATTTCCATGTTTTTCCACAGGATCTACTTTTCAAATTTCTATTTTGTTTGGTGCCCCATTTTATTAATTCCTTAAAGGGTTTTTTGTAGTTTTTTTGTCAGTTTCTTATTTTTTTCATTATGGTTATTATTTTCACAATAACGCCTTTACATTTTTTCTTGTTTACAAGAGTCTTTACGGCATTATTGTCGGTCTTTACATTGTTACATTGTATATTGTGCGTTCAGACAAATTCTTTCCAATACATGTTTGTTACTTTTTAAAAGATGCATTCTTTTCAGCTCTGCATAATAACTGTCATGCGTAGCTAAGAATTGTAATTCAAATTCGAATTCACAATATTTGTTTCTTCCCTTTTTCCATGTTCTGTAGATGGATTGGTATTAATCTAGAAATGATTTCTTTTTTTTGTGTACCTCTGTTTGGCAGTATTTTGCTAATAGTTGTTACTATATATTTTTTTAAACGTGTAACAGCATTGAGTAAGATTAATTAGTTTTTAATAATGTTTTTTTGTTGTTGTGCTGTATTGAAACCATTTTTCGCCATCAAAGGAGAAAGTATCATTTCTTTCTGTTGCTTTTTGACAGCTTGAATCGTACACACAATAAATATTCTTTTGGAGAAACCAAACTACATGCTGTCCTTACAGACCTATGTTCCCTTTTTCCGTTCTATAGAGCTTACTATTTATAATCAGCTTACTGAGAGCAACGAAGAGGCACAGACACTTTTTTGCTTAATTTTTGGGTTACTGATTTTTTTGCCAATGTGTAGAGACATGCTTTCGGTACAAAAGCAATGTTCTTCAATTTATAAATGATGTCAAATTTTTCTCCTGCTTCTGCTAAATAGTTCTTTGATAGTTATGAGTTTGGTAATTCTTTATATTAATTCATCGGGCTTTATTTCTCCTTAATTTAAAATATTGTCTAATTGACATTAAAACATTATAATATTCTAATTTCAACTTAGGCCCCATTTAAATTTTAATATTAAATTGCAAATAAATATTATTTACAAAATTGTTTTGTGACTGGGTTGTTTGGGTTATGTTCATTATTATCAAGATTTTGTGTTTCTTGAACTATTTTTCTAGCCATTACTTAGTTTAGCAATACTTGTTAGTATCTTCAGGCCAATTTGTTTACCGTTAACACTTTTTAAATTTATGTTTTGATAACTTTTTTGTCAGTTTCTGCTTTTTATGTTTGGCAAAGTATTCTCACTTTTTTTTAGTTCTCTTGTTGAGATCTGACTCGCAATGTTACGTTGATAGCTTTCACAATGCTTGCAACAATATAACTGGTGTTGGTGTTCTAAATTCTGTCATAGAAAGCTTTTTGTCTTAGTCTCCCAAGCAGCAAATCCATAAAAGACTCGTGCTATATCCTTCTTAGAAGGAATAGACTAGTTCACCCATATTTAAACTTCAGCTGTTTTTTCAAGCACCACCCGTTGTGTATTGTGGTATAAAATACATACACAAATTGTGATGCAATTGTGATGTAATAATGCAATTTTGTGTACATTATTCTATCAACCATATTAAGTTTTTTTATTTTATAATTTCCGTTATACCAGCTTATGTTAATAATAATAAGATTCTAAAGGAAAAAATGAGCAAAAAATGAATAACTAATTCTACCAAATAATAGATTTTATCTAAAAAACTTGACTAAGAAGGTCAAGCGATTGATAAAAAGTAGAGAAAATAGTAGTATCTTTTGTTATTCTAAGTGTACCGTGCAAAGTGATTGTCCGCATGTGTAGTTCCTTTATAGAGCAGCGGTTACATCTGCTCCTATCCCCAAGAGAAATTTGTATTAGAAATATCTGATCTTATTCTATGGTTCGCTAGAATACAATATACTATTTTGTATTTATCGGAAACCTACATGAACAAAATCTTATGGTTGCTTTTATCGCCATTTAACAGAGGGACTAGTAGAAGTGTTCTTTTAAGTTCTTTCAATCTTATTTTAAATTTTTTATTTGAAAAATAAAAATAATTAAAAACCAAGATAATATCACGTTTGGTGTTTTCAAATAAAAGCAGAAATTTGCGACACTTTTTTAACTTCTTGTTTTTATACACGTAATGATTATTTTAACTATGACCACAAATTGTAAATTGTTATTTGTTTTTGTAAACATGTTAAGTTTTATATTGATATGTTCTAACTAATTAATGTATTGCACATGACACTGTCTGCTTTTAGCAATTTTGACAATAAATACATATTATTAGTTTTATTATTATTATTATTATTATTATTATTATTGTTATAAACTTCTGATTTAATTTTTTTTGTAATTTATATTTAAAAAAATTATCAATTTTTGCCTTAATAGTTTGTAATGTAATTTTATATTAGTACAGTTTTGCTTTTTGAGATATTTTGCGAAAATATTTATTTTGTCATTTTCAATAAATAATTTACAAACAATTTGCAAACTTTTATGACATTTTTCAAATTTTCATTATATTTTAAAAAAGTTTATGTCATTGTTAAAGTATTTTGTATATTTTTTAACATTTTTCAACATTTTTGGTCATTAAATTTCATTTATATTCATACATTCTAGCAGCTGCAAACATTAAAATATGTTAATTTGAATTAATATGTAACTTTGTTTACGTTCTATTATTTCTTCGTAATATTCAACATTTTAATAAGCCATACCATTTACAAAGCATTAAAATATTCTGCGTATGAGCAATTAGATTAATAAACCTTCAATTTTTTTACAAACGCACAGAAGTCTATAATTGCGTGGAATTACATAAAGTAACTTCTTGTTATTTTTCAGATATAAAGCAATTTGCATACAAATTAAAATAAAATTTCTTCCTATTAAAATATTATAATAAATATGTTTTGCTGCATCAATGCGCAACAAACAAGACTAATGGTGTGTTTGAACATAAAATAAAATGTGTTTTATTTCATACCCTTCACTTTGGTATGCATTATGCACTGCAATTTAATGCGTTATCATCGTAATTATTATTTTTTCTTAGTGGTTAAAAATCGGATTAATTTGTGTTGTAATAATAAGTATTTATCTATGTATCTGTAAAATGCAACTACTAACTGTTCTATTATGATAATTAAAATTGATTCAAATTAAAAGTAAGGAAATTAATCAATTTTATCAAATAAAAGCTATTTATATTACAATTCAATTTTGAAAATTTAATAAAAAGCAAGTAAGAAACAAACGTATGATATTGAAAAAAGATTAATTATTATCTTAGTTCAATTGTATTCTGCTGGAAAAACGCTTACTAATCTGATTTAAATTGTTGATTCTTATATTTAACAATTAAATCGCATTGAATAATATACTAAACTGAAAGTGATTGCGAATAAATGAAATGCAAATTTATACAATTACTGGACATGATATTATATCAACAGAGTTAGTCGATTAATTATTATTCATGAAACAATTAATATTTTAGTTAACTATCAATTATCGAACAATTAAATTTTCTGATAAAGCGCACAATTTATTTTTATTGTTACCATCAATCACGTCTATTTTTATAATCAGGTTATTTTTAATATTTCATTAAAGACATCTTTTAAAGTCTGTGATTATGTTAGTAGTTTCATGGAATGCGATATGTATAAAGATTTTTATATAACAGGAAGTATGAAAATATAGTTGGGTTAATAAAAGGAACTACTTTGAACTCGTACATTTTATATAGGCCCGGATGATTTTCTTTACTATATAATATATTTATAACATTTTATTTTATAAAAATAAATTGCCTGGTACTTAATTAAACCTTTAATTGGATCCAAATGAAGTGCACAGTATCAAGTATTCTTTATTCATATTTGATTTATGCCTTGTCTAACTTTTTATTTATGAATACCGGCAGCGCGCAGCGTTTCAAAATACTTTATTTTATAAAAAATAATAGCGGTAAATTGTAGCAATATTAAGTCAAACTAAAAATGATAGTATTTGGAAGAATCAAGTATTTCAACAAAACACATTTTAATGGCTTAGTGATACCCAACTAAAAGAATAGTTTATTGTTTTTATTCTTTAGGTTTAACCAATCACAAAAAAAATATAAAACAATATATTTACAAAAAAAATTTAAATAACCATTAAATTTGTTGTCTTTATTTGTTGATATTATTACCATTAATTCAGAATGAAGACTTAAACAGAATAAAGAGTTAAAAAAAATTATTATTATAAACCAAATAGATTATATTTCGATTGTATAAATAAATTTGTCCATGTGTTTTCATTTTAATATTAGATTTTGACGTGCATAATATGAATTGTATTAATCAACATGTTTCAGCAGTTGCCGTAATATATTTACTCTTCATTATCAACTACATTTCCGGGATTGAAATTACAAAACTCATTATGCACTACGCAATAAATAATTAAATAAAGTTGATTTATTTAACAAATTATGATATTATATCGTAACGGGCGCCACAAATCAATATCATCATATTATTATAATGATGGTTAATTGATGGAAACAATTAAACAAGTTAATTCTGCATATTGCAATGATTTCAATAATAATTGTAATGTTATTATTATTGTTTGAAATTGCGCAATGCTACTTCACATTTATAACTCATAACTAAATGAATAATATTAGAAGTAATGATGTGAATATAACAATAATTATTATTAATATAATTCGAAAGTATTGTATTGAACCAGTGCGTGTAAGTGAATATTACTAGATTTGAATTAATTTTTATTATAATGGTAAAACTCAATTCCCAATGTTTTTGTGTTTATATTTTGCATTTATTTGATGCAGGTAGTTAATTTGAAAAAAAACATTAATATTGCATTACGTGCGCAATGTTTTACAAAATTAATTGTCAATTAAATGCATTTTAAATAAATCACAATGTGAAAAATAATGATTGTCTTTTTCAAATAAGTCCGAATAATCAAACATATTTATATTATTAAGTTATAATAAATAATTGCAATACATTCAACTAGTACCACACAAATTTCATTTAACAGGATGAGGTAAGGCAATAAAGACATTACTATTAAATTTCTTTCGTGTTATATATCTATGCGATTACATTTGTCTCATCTAAGAAAGACAATGCCATCAAGTTGATGGCATTGCGTTGCGTTTGTTGGCAGTGACACAAATAAAATAATGAGCAGTTAGTTTAAAAATAGTTCAATTCAATATATTGGTGGTATTAAGGTAAAATGTCGTAACCCTCAAATTATATACATCAGGTTTTGGTGTGTGGGTTATATATATATATATATATATATATATATATATATATATATACAGATTATTCTTTAAAAGGTTGTAACTCTCTTATATTATGATCATGAGTTTACTTTTTACCAGAATCAATTGCAACCAACCAAAATAATAATTTTAATAAAACTCATTTAGCTCAACTCAAGTCAAAGTTATTAGGCTGTATAATTTTGATATTTAAAATGTTTAAGGTTTATTATAATAAATTAGATCAATTTTGAAACAAATACTAAAACAGTTTTAAAACTATTCAATCAACATTCAAAATTCAAAAACTTATACAATATTCGAGTTTTGTAAAATTGTTTATCAATCAATCGTCTATAAGCAACTTATAGGAATTGTTGAGTACTGTAAAAATAAATAAAAAATAGTTGTATTAATTCTGATACATCCTAAACTATTGAGAAATGTCACAAAATGTGAAGACTCGACAAAGTTTTTACAAAATAATAATTTCACCGCAAAAATAGTAATAAAATGCCATAAAATATGGCAAACTGTTGAGAAATATTACTGAACATTGATAATATAAACTAGAAATTTAACAAAATCAATGTAAAATATTAATTTTCGTGAAAACATGCTAAAAAATATCATAAAATGATTTTCATGTGTGTACAGTTCTGAAAAATTAGGAATAATTATCCAAAACTTAATCAAAAAGTATTTGTAAATGTGTACACATATTAAAAAGATATTGAATTGCTGATGACTTTGTATCAGAATATATACGATTTTCATTAGCATCAGTATTCCTATTCTTAAATTTGTAATAATTATTTCTAGGTACTAAGCATGTATATTTTTCAATCAAATTATAAATCATATTCACTTACACAATGCATCTCTAATTTATAATTTACATTGCTGCATTACATAAAAAATATAAGTGGTGGCACTGCACAATGAAAGTGCATGTTACATATAAAATTGAAGGACAACTAAATATCTTAAGTAGGATTAATCACAAACTGTTGTTTTTCCTTCCCATCGGTGTTGATTACAGCTTCACATTACATCGTTAGACAGACGGGCAGGCTTTTCGCGAAAATGTGTGCGGCCGGACAGAACGTCGCCGTCGTGCTTGTCGTGGCGGTTTCCGTGCAATCAGTACTCGCGCTTTACGACATTTCGGATAAGATATTGTTTCCCAATTTACCAAATGGTGCTCCGAGGTCGGAAAATCAGTTATGCAGAGAGGAAAGTCAGGCTTATATTGAAAATTTGAACAATATGACATTGTGGGCGCATAAAAGTGAGTGAAGATTATTAACGCAAATTTTTTTTTTAGAATAAACTGATTGCAAAATGTAATACAAAATAAAAGTTATATAAATTTTACTAAAAAATGTTACTGCTATATCTAGTAACATTTTTTAGTAAAA